>SJYC01109076.1:0-11107 GCA_006408675.1 Madoqua kirkii
GATATTAATTATTCATATTAATATATTTTAATTTGGAAAATAAACATGTTTTTGAGGTCTATAGTTCATATTCAGTTTTTTCTGTTAAGAAAATCTTAAATTTTAATGTAATAGTTTCTTTAAAATACTTCCCATATACCTCAACCAGTGAATAACCTTGACACATAGACACATAATGAGATTAGAAAAATTAGGTAAACACTTATGATTCGATCACTACATCTCCATTATCATTATATATGAAGCACAGCATTCTCTAATATAACAGAGCGTAGCAGGTAAACTCCTACATAATGTATTTGTTGCTTTTTTAATCTCTCAACTGAATTTTATTACTAATTAAGGGTTATAGACTTATATAGAAGATTATATTGCTTATTCTCAGCTCTTCCTAGCTATATGTTAAAATCACCTGCAGGCCTTTCAAGGCATACTAATGTCTGGGTCTTACCCCAAACCGTTAAATCAGTGTCTCTCAGGGTATGGTCAGGAAATGGTATTCATCGCTAGAATTCCCCAGGTGATGATAATGTGCAGCATGGGTTGAGAACCTGCAGTCTGTATGGTCCAACATATTTATAAAGTTATTGTTATAACATTTTATTTGACTAAAACTTTATATACTTCTGTGAATTATATATTTCTTTTAAAAAACTAAAAATCGTAGCAAGCTTTCCTTTACTTTATAACCTTATGATTTTATTGCTGATGTTCAGAAAGCATAGCTTTTTTTCATATAAATATGTTCAGTGAATGCAGTCTTTCCAAATGATGGCCACTATTACTGGTCATTCTATGGAGAATTCTCTGCTGATGAAAAGTAACATCAAGAATAGGGTTTTGTTTTTTTTTAAGGATTTCTGAAACAGCTCTAGATGTTATTTACCACATAAATATATGGGAAAATATGTTACTTTCCTATTGCTGGACTTCCCTGATAGCTCAGCTTGTAAAGAATCCACCTGCATTGCAGGAGACCTCGTTTCAATTCCTGGGTCAGGAAAATCCGCTGGAGAAGGGCTAGGCTACTCATTTTAGTATTCTGGGGCTTCCCTAGTGGCTCACCTGGTGAAATGTCTGCCTGCAGTGTGGAAGACCTGGGTTCAATCCCTGGGTTGGCAAGATCCCCTCGAGAAGCGAAAGTGTACCCACCCCAGTATTCTGACCTGGAGAATTCCATGGACTGTTCTGATAGCTCAGCTTGTAAAGAATCCACCTGCATTGCAGGAGACCTCGTTTCAATTCCTGGGTCAGGAAAATCCGCTGGAGAAGGGCTAGGCTACTCATTTTAGTATTCTGGGGCTTCCCTAGTGGCTCACCTGGTGAAATGTCTGCCTGCAGTGTGGAAGACCTGGGTTCAATCCCTGGGTTGGCAAGATCCCCTCGAGAAGCGAAAGTGTACCCACCCCAGTATTCTGACCTGGAGAATTCCATGGACTGTGTAGTCCATGAGGTCACAGAGTCGGACACGACTGAGCGACTTTCAGTTTCCTGTTGCTATTAATGGCATAAAACCTTGGGACTTAAAACAACACTGTTTAGTATCTTATAGTTTCTAAAATCAGAAGGCCTCAGATCAAGGTGTCAACATGGTTATGTTTCTTTTCAAGGCTTTGCGGGATGGTGCCTTGACTTTGCTTTTCCAGCGTATGAAGGCTGCCTGCTTTCCTTGCTGTGGCCTTTCCCTCCATCTTCAAAGAGCATTGCTTCAGTATGCTTCTACGTCACACCTTCCATTCTAAGCCATTTTCTACCCTCTTGTAACTACTCTTGTGGTTGCACTCACTTCAGCCAGATAATCTAGGGAAATCTTCCCATTTTGAGATCCTTAATTTAAGCACATCTTGCCATGTAAAGGAGTAATTAGCAAATTCACAATTTCTAGAATTTGAATAAGGACATCTTTAGGAAACATGATATAGACTACCACTAGCAACTTTGAGTTAATTTCTTAATTTCAAACTAAGACTTTGTAAATTCTTAATTTCAAAATGCAGCTTTATTTTTTGGGGGGGGTCAGGTAGTTTATCAAAGAATACAGGGAGACACAGTTTGATTACTGGTCAGGAAGTTCCCTTGCAGAAAGGGATATGCTACCCACTCCAGTAGTCTTGGATTTTCCTGGTGGCTCACACGGTAAAGAATTTGCCTGTAATGCAGGAGACTTGGGTTGGATTCCTACGCTGGGAAGATCCCTTGGAGGAAGGCACGGCAACCCACTCGGGTCTTCTTGCCTTGAGAATCCCCATGGACAGAGGAGCCTGCTGGGCTGCAGTCCATGGAATTTCAAAGAGTTGGACATGCCTGGATGACTAAGCACAGCACAGAATTTCAACGGAGAGCATGACAGAAAAAAAAATGCTTTGACAAAATGAAAAATTGTTCAGGGAACTGTATAACATGATCTGAAAATTTGAATCAAATAGAAATATTTTAATTCATTGGTTTATATCACTTCTCTTACTGTTTTACTGTGCAATTAGAGTTTGATTTTCCAACATGGTGTCAAAATTGATGTAAGACTTGAGACACTCCAAGATAGACACAATGATTATAATTCCTTATCCATGTCTTTATATATCCTTTGTTATAAATGGAAACTGAACCAGATTTATGTAGGGTTTGATGCCTAGGTCATGCAATGCAATTAATGCTCTTCATGTTGCTCTAACAATATAATGAGTGCACGACGTTGTTGTTGTTACGAGTGGCTAAGTCATGTCCAACTCTTGTGACCGCATGAACTATAGCCTGCCAGGCTCCTCTGTCCATGGAATATCTCATGCAAGAATAATGGAGGGTATAGCCATTTCCTTCTCCAGGAGATCTTCTCAACTTGGGGATCAAGCCCAGGTCTCATGCATTGGCAGGTGGATTCTTTACCACTGTACCAAGTGCACAATAAATATTAGTTATCATTGGCAGTAGTTTAACAGTTTTATCTTTAAAAATGCTTACGTAGACATTTTGGTAATAAATTACTGTCTCTTGGTAGATAGCTGTTTCTTCCAGTATACATACACTCACTGAATACTTTTATGTGTCATATACTGTTAGTAATATCCTGAGGGAGATATAATTATGTAAAAACAAGTCATTGATATTCTGCCTTCAACTAGTATATAAGATCCTATTTAGGAAGGAAATTTAAAAGTACTCTGAGAGATCCAAAGTATGATTCTGGTTCAGAGAAAAAAAAGTTTTTGATAATACTGTATATATACTACTTTTTTTTTTCTCTTAAAACCAAAGGAAAATGCTTTATCCCACTATGTTCCCAGTGATTCATGTAAGATTGTGTGTGTATACGTGGATGTTTTCATTAGTCTTCATATTCCACCAATTCTTTATTTTAAATTCTAAAGCATTATAGTCATAAGTATGACTCCTCAGATGTTCTGCTCACAACTGTACTTCATATGGTTTTGGAATAAATAATATCCCATTTTGGATGCCTCCCTAAATATCCCCAGATGCCAGGAGAAAAAAAAAAGCCATTGCCAGTGCCATACTATTCTTTGTGTATGTCAGTTCCATCTGTCACTGTCCTGCGGTACTTTCTACTTTGTTTCCTAGGTGCCAAAGTCTTCCAAGTAACTACTCCGTTCCTAAATTCAGCAGCCACACTGCTTCATCCTCAGCCAAAAACAGAATCTCAAAGCTGCCTTTAAAAACATTCAGATGTCTTAAACAAGTTCCAGTCAAATTTGAAGTTGGTCTTTTTTTCCCCCCTCTATACTGAACAACAGCCAAGAAATCTTTGTTAATCTCCTCTCTGCACTGTTTATATTTTCTTGAACATATCTTCTCTCTTATGAGTTGATGGATGAAGTTAGTACAGTCAGTGTATAGAAAGATACAACAAAATTTACTTAGTAGTTTGCAGTGCTTGGAAAACCACAATTGTTTAACACATCCACAAAAATTCCAAGCAAAATAACTCTTCATTTGATGACCCATGTAATAAGATTCCCAGCTTTTATAAAATTATCATGTATGTACTGTTGCTATTTAGCTACTACTGTGCTGTGCTTAGTCACTCAGTCCTGTCCCACTCTGTCAGACCCCATGGACTGTATGTATGTAGCCCGCCAGGCTCCTTTGTCCATGGGGATTCTCCAGGCAAGAAGAGTGGAGTGGGTTGCCATGGCCTTCTCCAAGGCATCTTCCCAACCCAGGGACTGAACCCAGGTCTCCCTCATTGAAAGGCAGATACTTTACCATCTGAGCCATCAGGGAATCCTAAGAATATTACAGTGAGTAGCCTATCCCTTCTCCAGAAGATTCTGACCCATGAATCCGACTGGAGTCTCCCACATGCAGGTTGGAGTCTCTAATAGCTGAGTTTCCAGGGAAGCCCGTCTCTTGCTGCTGCTGCTAAGTCATTTCAGTCGTGTCCGACTCTGTGCGACCCCATAGACAGAAGCCCACCAGACTCCCCCGTCCCTGGGATTCTCCAGGCAAGAACACTGGGGTGGGTTGCCATTTCCTTCTCCAATGCATGAAAGTGAGAAGGAAAAGGGAAGCTGCTCAGTCATGTCCTACTATTGTTTTATTTAAAAGGAAAGAGATTATGTGAAGAAGAAACTTAATTAGCATCTTTTGTATTTAGAGAGTGTTTTCAAAATTAAGTGTTCTGGGTTTTTAAATCATTTGCCTTTGAACTTTTTTGTTGTTTTTGTTCAGTCGCTAATTTGTGTCCAACTCTTTGTAACTCCATGGACTGCAGCAGGCCAGACTTCCCTGTCCTTCACTATCTCCTGGAGCTTGCTCAAACTCATGTCCACTGAGTTGATGATGCTATTAACTATCTCATCCTCTGTCGCCCTCTCTGTCTCCTGCCCTCAATCTTTCACAGTTTCGGGTTCTTTTCCAGTGAGTCAGTTCTTCACATCAGGTAACCAAATTATCGGAGCTCAACTTCAGCATAAGTTCTTCCAATGAACATTCAGGGTTGATTTCCTTTAGGATTGACTGGTTTGATCTCCTTCCTTGCTGTCCAAGGGACTCCGCAGAGTCTTCACCAGCACCACAGTTCCAAGCATCAGTTCTTTGGTTCTCACCTTCTTTATGGTTCAACTCTTATATCTGTACATGACTATTGGAAAAACCATAGATTGAACTATACAGACTTCATTGACAAAGTGATGTCTCTGCTTTTTTAATATACTGTTTAGGTTTATCGTACCTTTTCTTCCAAGGAGCAAGCATCTTTTAAATTCATGGCTGCGGTCATGATCTGCAGTGATTTTGGAGCTGAAGAAAATAAAATCTGTCACTGTTTCCACTTTTCTCCATCTGTTTACCATGAAGTGATGGGACTAGATGCAATGATCTTTGTTTTTTGAATGTTGAGTTTTAAGCTAGCTTTTTCACTCTCCTCTTTCACTTTCATCTAGAGGCTTTTTAGTCCCTCTTTTCTTTCTGCCATTAGAGTTGTATCATCTACATATCTGAAGTTATTGATATTTCTCCCAGCAGTCTTGATTCCAGCTTCTGATTCATCCAGCCCAGCGTGATGTCCTCTACATAAAAGTTAAATAAGCAGGATGACAATATACAGCCTTGATGTACCCCTTTCCCAATTTTGAACTGATTCATTTTTCCATGTCCGGTTCTAATTGTTGCTTCTTGACCTGCATACAGGTTTCTCAGGAGACAGGTAATGTGGTCTGTTATTCCCATCTCTTTAAGAATGTTCTACAGTTTGTCGTGATCACTCAGTCAAAGGCTTTGGCGTAGTCAATGAAGCAGAAGTAGATGTTTTTCTGGAAGTCTCTTGCTTTTTCTGTGTTGCAGTGGATGTTAGCAATTTTTTTTAATTTTTTTTATTATTTTTTTTTACTTTACAATATTGTATTGGTTTTGCCACACATCAACATGAATCTGCCACAGGTGTACACATGTTCCCAATCCCCGCCCCTGCACCATACCTCCAGGTCATCCCAGTGCACCAGTCCCAAGCATCCTGCACCCGGCATCGAACTTAGACTGGTGATTCATTTCTTATATGATAGTATACATGTCTCAATGCCATTCTCCCAAATCATTCCACCCTCGCCCTCTCCCACAGAGTCCAAAAGACTGTTTTATACCTCTGTGTCTCTTTTGCTGCTTTGCATGCAGGGTTATTGTTACTATCTTTCTAAGTTCCATATATATGCATTAGTATACTGTATTGGTGTTTTTCTTTCTGGCTTACTTCACTCTGTATAATTGGCTCCAGTTTCATCTACCTCATTAGACTGAGTCAAATGTATTCTTTTTAATGGCTGAGCAGAGTATACCATGAGAAATGCTGGACTGGAAGAAACACAAGCTGGAATCAAGATGGCCAGGAGAAATATCAATAACCTCAGATATACAGATGACACCACCCTTATGGCAGAAAGTGAAGAGGAACTAAAAAGCCTCTTGATGAAAGTGAAAGAGGAGAGTGAAAAAGCTGGCTTAAAGTTCAGCATTCAGAAAACGAAGATCATGGCATCCAATCCCATCTCTTCAGGGGAAATAGATGGGGAAACAGTGGAAACAGTGTCAGACTTTATTTTTTGGTGCTCCAAAATCACCGCAGATGGTGACTGCAGCCATGAAATTAGAAGATGCTTACTCCTTGGAAGAAAAGTTATGACCAAACTAGATGGTATATTCAAAAGCAGAGACATTACTTTGCCGACTAAGGTCTGTCTAGTCAAGGCTATGGTTTTTCCAGTGATCATGTATGGATGTGAGAGTTGGACTGTGAAGAAGTCTGAGCGCCGAAGAATTGATGCTTTTGAAGTGTGGTGTTGGAGAAGACTCTTGCGAATCCCTTGGACTTCAAGGAGATCCAACCAGTCCATTCTGAAGGAGATCAGCCCTGGGAATTCTTTGGAAGGAATGATGCTGAAGCTGAAACTCCAGTACTTTGGCCACCTGATGTGAAGAGTTGACTCACTGGAAAAGACTCTGATGCTGGGAAGGATTGGGGGCAGGAGGAGAAGGGGACGACAGAGGATGAAATGGCTAGATGGCATCACTGACTCAATGGATGTGAATCTGAGTGAACTCCGGGAGTTGGTAATGGACAGGGAGGCCTGGAGTGCTGCAATTCATGGGGACACCAAGAGTCGGACACAACTGAATGATGGAACTGAACTGAAATGAACTGAATACTCCATTGTGTATATGAACCACAGCTTTCTTATCCATTCATCTACTGATGGACATCTGGGTTGCTTCCATGTCCTGGCTGTTATAAACAGTGCTGCAGTGAACATTGGGGTACACATGTCTCTTTCAGTTCTGGTTTCCTTGGTGCGTATGCACAGCGATGGGATTGCTGGGTCGTAGGCAATTCTATTTCCAGTTTTTTAGGAATCTCCACACTGTTCTCCATAGTGGCTGTACTAGTTTACATTCCCACCAACAGTGTAAGAGGGTTCCCTTTTCTCCACACACTCTTCAGCATTTATTATTTGTAAATTTTTGGATCACACCCATTCTGACGGGCATGAAATGGTACCTCATTGTCGTTTTGATTTGCATTTCTCTGATAATTAGTGATGTTGAGCATCTTTTCATGTGTTTGTTAGCCATCTTTATGTCTTCTTTGAGGAAACTAAAGACCTATATATAGAAGACTATAAAACACTGGTGAAAGAAATCAAAGAGGACACTAATAGATGGAGAAATATACCTTGTTCATGGATCAGAAAAATGAATATAGTGAAAATGAGTATACTACCCAAAGCAATTTACAGATTCAGTGCAATTCCTATCAAGCTACCAGCGATATTTTTCAGAGCTAGAACAAATAATTTCACAATTTGTATTGAAATACAGAATACCTTGAATAGCCTAAGCAATCTGGAGAAAGAAGAATGGAACTGGAAGAATCAACCTGCCTGACTTCAGGCTTTACTACAAAGCCACAGTCATCAAGACAGTATGGTACTGACACAAAGACAGAAATATAGATCAGTGGAACAAAATAGAAAGCCCAGAGATAAATCCATGCACCTATGGGCACCTTATGTTTGACAAAAGAGGCAAGAATATACAATGGATTAAAAACAATCTCTTTAACAAGTGTTGTTGGGAAAACTGGTCAACCACTTGTAAAAGAATGAAACTAGAACACTTTCTAATACTATACACAAAGACAAACTCAAAATGGGTTAAAGATCTAAATGTAAAACCAGAAACTATAAAAGTCCTAGAGGAGAACATAGGCAAAACACTCTCTGACATACATCACAGCAGGATCATCTATGACCCACCTCCCAGAATACTGGAAATAAAAGCAAAAATAAACAAATGGGACCTAATTAAAATTAAAATCTTCTGCACAACAAAGGAAACTGTAAGCAAGGTGAAAAGACAGCCTTCAGAATGGGAGAAAATAATAGCACATGAAGCAACTGACAAACAGCTAATCTCAAAAATATACAAGCAACTCCTGCAGCTCAATTCCAGAAAAATAAACAACCCAATCAAAAAATGGGCCAAAGAATTAAATAGATATTTCTCCAAAGAAGACATACTGATGTTGGCAATTTGACCTCTGGTTCCTCTGCCTTTTCTGAATCCAGCTTGTACAT
Organism: Madoqua kirkii; assembly: GCA_006408675.1. Classification (NCBI taxonomy): domain Eukaryota; kingdom Metazoa; phylum Chordata; class Mammalia; order Artiodactyla; family Bovidae; genus Madoqua; species Madoqua kirkii. The sequence goes on from SJYC01109076.1 coordinate 8,583, forward strand.
CTAAAAGTTCTCAGTTAATGTAATGTTGAAACCTAGCTTGAAGGAATTTGAGCATTATCTTGCTAGCATGTGAAATGAGTGCAATTTTATGGTAGTTTGAACAATCTTTGGCCTTCCTCTTTTTGGGGAGTGGCCAAAAACAGATCTTTTTGAGTCCTATGTAGCCATTGCTGAGTTTTCCAAATTTGTTGGCATACTGAGTGCATCACTTAACCAGCATCACCTTTAGGATCTGAAATAGCTCAACTGGAATTCCATCACCTCCACTAGCTTTGTTCTTAGAAATACTTCCTAAGGCCCACTTGACCTAATACTTCATGATGTCTGGCTGTAGGTAAGTGGCCACACTATTGTGGTTATCTGGGTTATTAAAACTTTTAAATTTTTTGGTATAGACTTTCGTATATTCTTGCCATCTCTTCTGCTTCTGTTAGGTCCATGCCATTTCTGTCCTTTATTGTGCCCATCTTTGTATAAAATGTTCCCTTGGTATCTCCAGTTTTCTTGAAGTGATCTCTAGTCTTTCCCATTCTATTATTTCCCTGTATTTCTTTGCATTGTTTACTTTAAAAGGCTTTCTTTTCTCTCCTTGCTATTCTCTGGAACTCTGCATTCAGTTGGATATATCTTCCCCTTTCTCCTTTGCTTTTTGTTTCTCTTCTCAGTTATTTGTAAACATCCTCAGACAACCCCTTTGCCTTCTTATATTTCTTCTTCTTTGTGATGATTTTAGTCACCACCCCCTGCACAGTGTTACAAACCTCTCTCCATAGGTCTTCAGGCACTCTGTCTATGAGATTTAATCCCTTGAATCTATTTGTAACCTTCGCTTATAAAGGATTTGATTTACATCATACCTGAATGGCCTGGTGCCTTTCCCTTCTTCTTCAATTTAAGCCTGAATTTTTCAGTATGGAGCTGATGATCTGAGCTACAGTCAGCTCCAGGTCTTGCTTTTGCTGACTGTATAGAGCTTCTCCATATTTTGTTGCAAAAAATATAGTCAGTCTGATTTCAGTATTGATCATCTGGTGATGTCCTCATGTATAGTCATCTCTTGTGTTGTTGGAAGAGGGTGTTTGCTGTGACCAGTGTGTTCTCTTGACAGAACTCTTTTAGCCTTTGCCCTGCTTCATGTTGTACTCCAAGGCCAAACTTGCCTGTTATTCCAGGTTATCTCTTGATTTCCTCCCCCTTTGTATTCCTGTCCCCTATGATGAAAATGACATCTTTTTCTGGTATTAGTTTTAGAAGGTCTTCTAGGTCTTCATAGAACCATTCAGCTTTAGCTTCTTCTGCATTACTACTTGGGGAAAAGACTTGGATTACTGTGATTTTGAGTGGTTTGCCTTAGAAACATCATTCTGTGATTTTTGAGATTGTACCTAAATATTGCGTTTTTGACCCTTTGTTGACTATGAGGACCGCTCCATTTCCTCTCAGGGCTTTTGGCAACAGTAGTAGATACGATGGTCATCTGAATTAAATTCACTCATTCCTGTGCATTTTAGTTCACTTTTTCCTAAAATGACGATATCTCCTTTTGCCATTTCCTGCTTGACCACATGCAGTTTTCTGACTGACGGACTTAACAATCCATGTTCTTGTTCTTTACAGCATTGATCCTTACTGTCAGCCCCAGACACATCCACATTTGAGTGTCATTTCTGCTTTGACACAGACTCTTTATTCCTCCTGGAGCTATTTCTCAGCTTTTCTCCAGTAGCGTATTGGATACCTGTCAACCTGGGGTGACTCATCTTCTGGTATCTTTTTATTTTTATTTTGCCTTTTCATATTGTTCATGGTGTTCTCGAGCCAAGAATACTGGAGTGGTTTGCTATTCCCTTCTCCAGTGGACCACATTTAATATCCAAATATTTGGGGATTTTCAAGATGTATGTCAGCCATTGATTTTTTTTTTGTATAATTATAGGCAAAAAATATACTTCATATGGTTTCAATTTTTAAAAATATTTAAAGTTTATTTGAGGACCTGGGATGTGGTATATATCTTCTTGGTAAATCAACTTTCTTATCACTATGTAATGCCCTGTTTATGAGAATTTTCCTTTACCTGGTGGCTCAGTGATAAAGAATCCACCTGCAATGTAGGAACACAGGTTCGTCCTTAAGTTGGGAAGATCCCTTGGAAAAGGAAATGGCAACCCACCCAAGTATTCTTGTTTGGGAAAACCCATGGACAGAGGAGACTGGCAGGCTACAGTCCATGGGGTCACAAAAGAACTGGACATGACTTATTGACTCAACAAAACATGGTCTTCTTTATTTGGATTTAATACTTGTCATTATAGCTTCCTTTTGGTTGATTTTTGGTTGATTCATGGTTGATTTTTTTGTGCTCTTCATTTTAGTTTTACCCTAACAATATCATTCTATTTAATATTGGTTTCTTGTAGGCAGCATTTTACTTGCTTATTTTTTAAAATTCAAATTGCTTTATTTTCTTTTATGTTTGTGTAGACCATTTATATTTAATGCAATTACTGACATGGTCAAGCTTA
>SJYC01109077.1:0-16637 GCA_006408675.1 Madoqua kirkii
TATACCACTTATAATTGTTTTGTGTTTGAATACCATTTTTTTGTTCTTTTTATTCTTTTATACATTAATTTGGACTAAGAATTTGTTAGAATTCCAATTAAATTTATATTTTATTAAAAACATTTTTTAGTGAAGTATAGTTGATTTACAATATTGTGCTAGTTTCAAGTGTATTGGAAGTCATTCTTTTCTAAAATATACATATTTTTTCCTGCATCAGTCTCTTTCTCTCTTTCTTTTAGAGCTCTAAGAATACGCATGTCAGATTTCATATTTATGTTGTCCTCCAAGTTTCTGGGTGGCCTCCCTTATAGCTCAGTCAGTAAAGAATTTGCCTGCAATGCAAGATTCCTGGGTTGGGAAGATCCTCCGGAGAAGGAAATGTCAACCCACTCCAGTCTTCTTTTCTGGAGAATCCCATGGACAGAGGAACCTGGAGGCTATAGTCCATGAGGTCACAAGAGTTGGACACAACTTAGCGACTAAACTACCACCACCAAGTTCCTGAGACTCTACTGTCTTTATTCAGTTATATTCCTTCTTTTGTTCAGATTTGAAAATTTCAGTCATCTATCTCCACAGTAAATCTTTGTTCTATTGACCTTGATTTTTTTTTTAATTGAACTCATCCACCCCAAAGGCTTCCCTTCTAGCTCAGTTGGTAAAGAAGCTGCTTGCAATGCAGGAGACCCAGGTTCAGTTCTTGGATTGGCAAGATCCCTTGGAGAAGGAAATGCAATATTCTTGCCTGGAGAATCTCATGGAAGAGGAGCCTGGCAGGCTACAATCCATGGAGTCTCAAAGAGTCAGACATGACTGAGCGACTAAACCACCACCATCCATACCAAATTTCACTTCCTGTTTTTTTAAATTACAAAATTTCCCTTTTAAAAATTATTTTCCTTTTAATTATTGTTTAAATTTGTTGTAAATATATACGGCACAAAGTTTAACCATTTTTAAGTATGCAGCTCTGTGGCAGTAAGTATATTCACAGTATTGTACAGGCATCCTTTCATCCCTTTTCTTCTTGAAAAACTGAAACTCTCTAATGCATTAAATATTAACCTCCCATTGTTCTTACTCTGAATCTCTGGCAACAACCATTCTGCTTTATGTTCCTATCAATTTGACCATAGTAAATTACCTTGTCTGAGTAGAATCATACAGCATTATTCTTTTTATGACTGGCTGATTTCACTTAGCATAACATCTCAAGGTTCACTCATGTTTTAGTGTGTCAGAATGTTCTTTCTTTTTAAGGTTGAATAAGATCTCATTGTAGGTATATATCACATTTTATTTACCCATTCATCTATTGATATTATCCATTCATCTATTCATCTATCTATTCATCTACCTTTGATTATTGTGAGTAATACTGTTATGAACATGGGTATATAACTATTTCTTAAAGATTATGGGCTTCCCTGGTGGCTCAGAGGTTAATGTCTGCCTGCAATGCAGGAGACCTGGGTTCAACCCCTGGGTCAGGAAGATCCCCTGGAGAAGGAAATGGCAACCCACTCTAGCATTCTTGCCTGGAGATTCCCATGGAGGGAGGAGCCTGGTGGGCTACAGTCCATGCGGTTGCAAAGAGTCAGACACGACTGAGTGACTTTGCTTCACTTCACTTCACTTCAAGATTATACTTCCAGTCATTTTGGGTGTACTATAACCAGAAGCATTGTAAAACTGCTGGATCATATTTTCAATTTTTTGAGGAACTGCAATACCACTCTTCCTAGCAGCTGCACTGCTTTATATTCCCACTGACAGTGCACAAGCATTCCAATTTCTCTATATCCTTACCTACACTTGTAATCTTTTGATAATAGATTTCCTAATAGATGTAATTGGTGTCTTACTGTGGTTTTGATTTTCATTTCTCTGATGGTTAGCATCTTTCAATGTGCTTATTGGCCATCTGCACATATTTGGAACTATGTCCAAGTTCTTTGCTCATTTTTTAGTTGATTTGTAGTTTGTGATTTCTTTGATGAGACATATATCATTCACTTCATTTTGAGAGTTTTAATTCTCACTTTATGGGACTTGGTTGTCATACATGCTTAAAGTTTTTGATAATTCCACCCTCTGGGTCATCTTGATGTTGATGTCTATTTATTTTATTTTGCCTTGTCATTGTTGAGATTTTTCTGCCTCTTTGAGTTCTTGAGTTCTTGTTGTTGTTCAGTCGCTAAGTCATGCCAGACTCTGCAACCCCATGGATCGCATGCAGCACACCAGGTTCCTCTCTCCTTCACTATCTCCCAGAGTTTTCTCAAATTCATATTCATTGAAATTCTCTATTGCATTCAGTATATTTTAAGTATTATACTGTGAAATTTTGTATCCCACTAAAAGGCTGCCAAAAATGTTGATTTGTTTTGTTTTGACAGTGTATCCACCTATTCAAATTGTATTCAGATTGCAAATCCTACCTTGCCTCCTGAGGGCTGTGGTTTCAGAGTCAGTTTAGTTTTTGAAGCTTTTGCAGTGTTATCCAATCATCTCACATGTGTGCCATCAGGGAAAAGTCTGGGACCTGAGCAGTGTTCTGCATCAAAGTTCAGTTTTCAAATCTTTTGCAGTGTTTATTAGAGTCAGTATACACATGTGCAGTTTTCAGGGTTTACCAGGACATTATACACAGGTTTAGAGGGGCCTCTCTTTCTCCTCCTCTGTCATCTGTGTGGTTCCTTGGCACTCTTGGCTCTCAGGGACTTCTGTGAATCTGTAGCTCCAAACGGTAAAGACTTTGATAGCTGTTGCTGAACTTTGTTATGTGTGCATGAGAGTGTGTTAATTCGCTTCACTCATGTCCAACTCTTTGGAACTCTGTGGACTGTAGCCTGCAAAGCTCCTCTGCCCATGGAATTCCCCAGGCAAGAATACTGGAGTGGGTTGCCATTTCCTTCTCCAGGGAATCTTCCTGATGCAGGGATCGAACCTGTATCTCTTAAGTCTCCTGTATTGGTAGGCACGTTCTTTACCACTAGCACCACCTGGGAAGCCCTATTGCTGAGTTTTGGATAAAGGAAAATATTCATAAGAAACATTCATGTGAAATTTGTGTATATCGTCGAACAAATTCTAGATATATGTGTTACGTAAATCTTATATATGGATTTTTTAGGATAATTGACTTTTAGGATAAAAAACACAACTTCCACCTAATTGGTGAGTTAATTTTTCCAATAATGAGAATATGGAAAATGATACAACTGCCTATGTTAAAGCAAAGTCTGGTTTAGTATAAACCTTGGATTTGAGGCATGGTATTGTTTTGGATGAAGTCAAAGTTCAGAGGCTTTGGGATTGATAAAAAAAAAGTCAATAACTTTTAGTCCAGAGTGACTCATAGTAATAGGCAAAATGATTTTCCCCGTTGTTTAACCGTCATTCTGTTTCTTCGATTTAAATATTTTATTATCCTCATGGAATTCTTTTTAGTTTCGATAGAAATGGAGATGAAATTAGGATACTTTAGAGAGTACTATGATTTGAGTTTGTTATATTTAAAACTGACCAGTTTCAGATTTCTCAGCATCAGACTTTACAATTCTTCCAGTTTTTCAATTTTCCCTTTATGTATGTTTACAAATCCATTTGTTCACTCTAATGTTAAAACTGTGCCTGTGAGAACCATTTCCACTGGTTTCCATGTACTGCCTAAAAATACAGTACGTTTCCACCAAACCATATGAGCGTATAACTATAAAGAATTCCCAGATGTTTAAAAAACAACAAAAAATTATCTCCTGTTTACTCAGTTGGAGATCTGAAGTGTATCTTATAATTGGTTTTAAAATGTATAGAAATGTTTACAGCTTGGTTATTTTATCCATCAACAAGTAGCATGAATCTTAAGTTATAGACTATTTTGATTTTAACTTGAACATTTATTTTTGGCTGCACTGTGCCCTCATCGATGGCCGTGGGATTTCCCTAGTTGTGGTGTTCAGGCTTTTTATTGTGGGGACTTCTGTTGCAGAGCATGGTCTCTGGAGCTCCTGGGGTTCAGTAGCTGTGGCTCTAGGACACAGGCTCAGTAGTTGAGACCCATGGGCTTGGTTGCTCCGCAGCATGTGGAATCCCCTAGGACCAGCGATCGAACCCATGTCCCCTGCATTGACAGGTGATTCTTAACCACTGGGTCACCAGGGAAGTCCTTAACCTGAATTTTTTTGCTGAATAATGTAAGAGCTACTTTGAAATCCTGTTCGGAATATATTAATTGAAAGATATGTCTTCTAAATAATTAAAATTCATTGATCTTTTTCTTTAAAGAATTCCATATAAACATCTATGGTTTCCAGTTTAAAAATTAAAATTATGCAATTTAAGGACTTTGTAGTTGCTTGGGTACTTCATGGGAAAAAATAAAATTAAAACTGGGTACTATTATCTTCCTCTAATCTGTGACTCTTTAAAACTCAGTTTCTCTTTTTCAGTTAATAATTTTTCCTTGTGATTGTATGCATGAAAGATTGGTGATTTCTGAGGTATAGCTGATTTTAGTTGGAAGCAAATTTTTGAATAGGAATTGGTAAATTACTGCTCATGGGCCAGATCTGAAGAGTGCTTGTTTTTAATAACTAAAGTTTTATTGAAATGCAGTTACGTTCATTCATTTGTATTTCCTATGGTGACTCTCATGCTATAAGAGCAGAGTTGAGTAGTTGTAACAAAGATCATTTGGCTCATAAAACAAAATACTTATGACCATGCTTCTTAACAGAAAAGATTTGCTTCCCTTTACTTCGTAAGATGAAGGTTTCCAATCATGAATCTTGCATTTTCTCCTACATTTAGGATTATTATACTCAGTTTTCTGAGTTACATCAGGATGTTGCTATCAAAGCCATAACCTACTTTAAGTGCAAGTTTGTTTTCAGTGTTTCACTGGTTCAATGGCTAAGAATTTAAGCTATTGCCAAGACTGCTGCTACTTTAGAAGTATATATTAACTTTGCCTGACTTTTGTCTTGTTGCCATTGAAAAAATATTTACCTCAGTAACCAGCTTCTTACATCTTTTTGTTTATTATGTTGACTTTGTTCAAATTGGCAACTTAGCTTTAACTTCATTTATTAATTCAATAAATATTTCATCAAACTTTGTTATGCTCATCTTTGTAGTTTTTAGGTTACATAAAAGCAGTGTTTGTTTGTTTGCCATGTTTGTGTATAATAAGAGAAGATATAAAATTCATAGGGTGTGATTAAGTAGAGCTATTGTAACTCATGGGTTCTCTGTTACAGAGATATTCCAATGCACATATGCCCATTTTGTGAGTAGTTTTTGTAGAGAAGGTAATCTTTTGATTTACCTAAGAATATTACATGTACTTTTAACCTAAAAACCTGTTAATAGTGCTCAAGATATAACATGTTTATTAGTTTATTTAGAAATGTCTTATTGTTCAATGTTATATTTATGTTGGAGACTTACAAGGTACAATAGTAGACAAAATAGTTTAAAAAACCCACCAAAACTGACAAAATGGAAAAAATAAGACAGAAATTTTTAACTTCACTGTAACTTACATTGCATTAGGAGCAGACAGACAGTGCTACAGAGCATTGTGGATTTCTCTAGCTAAAAACAAAGCACATCATGGATATCATGAATTTCAATGTTAGAAGACAATTTTAGTTTCTTAGCAAGAAAAGCATTTCTGTTGTATGTTAGGTATACTGCTGACTGCTTGATAACTATATTGATACTTGTTAAAACATCTTTACTCACCCCAGGAACTGTTATGTTTCTCTGAAGTGTTCCTTAAATGAGTTGAGTTTGAGACTGACAGGTTAAATATACTTTATCTATCACCTGCATACTTTTTCTAGATCTTCTATGAAGGTGATACATGATAAATATGAGTGCCACAGGTCAAAACATGTATAACTGCACATATGTAATTCAGAAAAGAAAAGCTATTAAGGAGTCTTCATTTGTCTACATTATCAGAATGTGGGTTTCTTCACCACCTAAATGTTAGCAAACTGCTATTTTAAAAACCTGGCATAGAAATGTCACATATCCAAACACCATATATCCAAACACCATCTTTTCAATGGTCATATTCTTGAGTGAGGAGGCTGTCGCTGCAAGAATTACCGTTTCGGATTCCTTGTGTTGGAAGGCATTCCTGTCCTCTCCTCTTTTTGTCCCTAGGCACGCAGTCCTCATATCACATGCCACACTGTGTGTTCCTCACTGTTTCCACACTCCGAGGATGGAGCCGACCTCTGTAACCACCCTTTCCACCCTAACTGCAGCCCCAGTTCCAGAACAATGGAGCATCAGGCTTCTCAGTGTCCCCTCTGGCCACTCCTCCTTGTATGATTATAGAGAAGTTCCCCAGTGTCTCTACTTTCTGATTTATGATGGGAGAGGAGTTGGGAAGCAGTCCTTTCTAATGTGGGCTTCCCTGGTGGCTCAGATGGTAAAGAATCTGCCTGCAATGCAGGAGAACTGGGTTCAGTCCCTGAGTTAGGAAGATCGCCTGGAGAAGGGAATGGCAACCCACTCCAGTACTCTTGCCTGGCAAATTCCAGTTTTACCCAAATAAGAGTGTGTAGAAGAGCAACCTTCCTCTGCCAGTTTGAGGAGGGAGGTGAAGAAAGGGACTCAAAGGGTGTTTTCAATAGGAGAGGAGGGAAACTATAGTACTATTTCTAGCACAGCTCACCTTTATTGTCTAAGTAAACTACTTGAAAGTATTTTTATCAGGATTATCAGCAGGGTTGGTGCTGGGAGGATGCCACAGAGCAAGTGGACCTGTTAAGAAATTGTGTATGTGGTGTGTGTTAGTTGCACAGTCATGTCCAACTCTTTGTGACCCCATGGACTGCAGCCCACCAGGCTCCTCTGTCCATGGAATTCTCCAAGGAAGAGTACTGGACTGGGTTACCATTTCCTACTTGAGGGGATTTTCCCAACCCAGAGATCAAACTTCGTTCTCCTGCAAAGAAGACAGATTTTTTACCATCTGAGCCACCAGGGAAGCCCAAAGTTAAGAATGTGTACCATGTCTTAAATATCTTTGGCAAGGGGAAAAAAAAATCATGCAGGACTACTGACAGAAAGCACCATTTCTAGGAGAAAATTTTCCTTTGTTGAGAGGTGGGGTGGGTAAAGTTTTAAAGAGGTTAAATCAAAATTAAGTAAATTCTGCAAAACAGAGAAGTATATAAAAATACTCAAAAAATTTCATTGTTTAAATTTTAATATAAACTAGATTTTAATTATAATGGGCTTAGTAGTCAGTGCTGAATTACATAAAAGGTACGAGTAACATTTTAAATGTTTGCTGATGTTGTACAGGTGCCTCTTGATACTCAGTGGGGAGAGATTTAAAGATGATGTCCTTTCAGCTAAAAATCTATTCTAAAATAAAAAATTTTTACAAAACTAAAAATTTCCTAATGTTCCAGTATTTCTCCTCTGCCTGCCTGTTTCTAATCATTTGCTGATAAGTTAGGTACAGTTTTGTTTGCTTTCTGCCCTTGCAAAGGAAATAGGCAGATAGCACTCTCTAAGCAGGAAGACAAAGAATCAGTTCCATAAATTAACAGAAGTAATCACAACCATAAATGTTTAGTCAGTAAATTGTATCTGACTCTTTTGTGACACCATGTACTATAACCCTTCAGGCTCCTGTGTGCATGGGGTTTCCCAGGAAAGAAGACTGGAGTGGGTTGCTGTTTCCTTCTTTAGGGTATCTTCCCAACCCAGGGATTGAACCCAAGTCTTCTGCATTGCAGGTGGGTGCCACTGAGCCACTAGAGAAGCCAAAAATGAATTAACTGACTACCTAAAAGAAATAAATTTTAAATAACAAAATTTTTAAAAAGTAATCACACCCTACATTATAGGATACCCATGGTATATGCTTTCATATTTTATTTGGCTCTAATAGCATATTTTAATTGAGGATGTAAAAATTCTTTTTAATATATGGACTAATTAGACATGTTAGCTGCTGGTCACAGAAATTCAAAGCTTCCTAAAACAAGTATATTATTATCTCTACTGGGAAAGTCGTAATTACTTGCTTATAATTTATTTTTGACATTTGTCTTTGTCTTTATCTTCCCTCAGTACAGCCCCTCTCATTTTTCTGAATCTAAGGAGAATTCTTTTCCTTTATCTAAGCAGGCAAAAAGACTGTTGTTGCAAATAAACTTGTTTTAGCCAGTTGTTCAGAAGCATGTGAATTTTATGGTTTACTTTCCTTTTTTTTAAAGACCGTGTTTCTTCTTTTTTTAAAAAAAACTATGCGTTTGCATCAGGCACGAGTTGCATCCCGTGGGTCCTTTACCGCGGCCCCAGGACGCTCTAACCATGGTGTGCGGGCTTAGCAGCTGCGGCCCGCGGGCTCACTGGTTGAGGCACTCAGGCTCGAGGGTGTGAGGCTCAGTCTCTGCGGCACGAGGTCTTGGTTGCCCAGTGGCCTGTGAGACCTTAGTTTTCTGACCAGGAATGGAACCCACATCCCCTGGATTGCAAGGCAGACTCTTAACCACCAGCTCACCAGGGAATTCCCTGTTTTCCTTTCCTGATGCCATCCTTGAGAAAGATGTTAGTGAAATGGTGATACATTTGGGGGCAGAAAAACCTCTGGCTCAGGACCTAGGTATTCTTAGGCAACTGAGTCGCATTGTCAGTTAGCTGGACACTAAATATCATTAAGTTCATTTCTCTTTCTTGAATTTTGAAGCCTTAGTATGTCATCCTTAGGCTACCTATGCTCTCGTTATCTGAGTAACACTGATCTCTTGCAAATGTTTAATATATTATAAAATAATAAAGTGAAGTAATCCTTTACCGGTTTATGAGAAATCATCCACTTAGGTATAAATCACTTTCCTGACTCTGAGTTTTAGATTATGAGTCAGTTCAGTCTTAGCTGTGTCCAACTCTTTGTGACCCTGTGGACTGCAGTATGCCAGGCTTCCCTGTCCATCACCAAATCCCAGAACTTGCTCCAACTCATGGCCATCAAGTTAGTGATGCCATCCAACCATCTCATCCTCTGTCGTCGCCTTCTCCTCCTGCCTTCAGTCTCTCCCAGCATCAAAATCTTTTCCAGTGATTCAGTTCTTCACATCAGGTGGCCAAAATATTGGAGCTTCCGCTTCAGTATCAGTCCTTACAATGAATATTCAGGACTGATTTCCTTTAGGATGGACTGTTTGGATCTCCTTGCATTCCAAGGGACTCTCAAGAGTCTTCACCAACACAACCATTCAAAAGCATCAATTCTTTGGCACTCACCTTTCTTTATAGTCCAACTCTCCCATCCATACATGACTACTGGAAAAACCATAGCTTTGACTATATGGACCTTTGTCAGCAAAGTAATGTCTCTGCTTTTTAATATGCTGTTCATAGCTTTTCTTCTAAGGAGTAAATGTCTTTTAATTTCATGGCTATAGTCACAGTCTGTAGTGATTTTGGAGCCCCAAAAATAAAGTCTGTCACTGTTTCCATTGTTTCTCCATCTATTTGCCATGAAGTTGTGGGACCAGATCTTAGTTTTCTAAATATTGAGTTTTAACGAGATTTTTCACTCTCCTCTGTCACTTTCATCAAGAGGCTCTTTAGCTCCTCATCACTTTCTGCCAAAAGAGTGATGTCATCTGCATATCTGAGGTTATTGATATTTCTCCCTGCAGTCTTTATTCCAGCTTGTGCTTCATCCAGCCCAGCATTTCTCATGATTTACTCTGCATATAAGCTAAATAAACAGGGTCACTATACACAGCCTTGATGTACTCCTTTCCCAATTTGGAACTAGTCTGCTGTTCTACATCTTGTTCTAACTGTTGCTTCTGAAGCAACAGAATGAAGGAGGCAGGTAAGGTGGTCTGGTATTCCCATATCTTAAAATTTTTCAATAGTTTTTGTTGTGATCTACACAGTTAAAAGCTTTGGTATAATCGATAAAGCAGAAGTAGATGTCTTTCTGGAACTCTTGCTTTTTCAATGAGCCAGTGGGTGCTGGCAATTGAATCTCAGGTTAATCTGCCTTTTCTAAAACCAGCTTGAACCTCTGGAATTACTTGGTTCATGTAGTGTTGAAGCCTGGCTTTTAGAATTTTGAGTGCTACCTTACTAGAGTGTGAGATGAGTGCAATCATGTGGTAGTCTGAGCATTCTTTGGCATTGCCCTTCTTTGGGATTGGAATGAAAATTGACCTTTTCCAATCCTGTGGCTGCTGCCAAGTTTTCCAGATTTGCTGGCATATTGAGTGCAGCACTTTAACAGCATCATCTTTTATGATTTGGAATAGCTCAACTGGAATTCCACCAGTTCCACTAGCTTCGTTCGTAGTGATGCTTCCTAAAAAGCCAGTTTGACTTCGCATTCCAGGATGTCTGGCTCTAGATGAGTGATCACATCATTGTGATTATCTAGGTCATGAAGATATTTTTGGACATTTCTGTGTATTCTTTCAAGATCTTAGTTTTCTAAATATTGAGTTTTAACGAGATTTTTCACTCTCCTCTGTCACTTTCATCAAGAGGCTCTTTAGCTCCTCATCACTTTCTGCCAAAAGAGTGATGTCATCTGCATATCTGAGGTTATTGATATTTCTCCCTGCAGTCTTTATTCCAGCTTGTGCTTCATCCAGCCCAGCATTTCTCATGATTTACTCTGCATATAAGCTAAATAAACAGGGTCACTATACACAGCCTTGATGTACTCCTTTCCCAATTTGGAACTAGTCTGCTGTTCTACGTCTTGTTCTAACTGTTGCTTCTGAAGCAACAGAATGAAGGAGGCAGGTAAGGTGGTCTGGTATTCCCATATCTTAAAATTTTTCAACAGTTTTTGTTGTGATCTACACAGTTAAAAGCTTTGGTATAATCGATAAAGCAGAAGTAGATGTCTTTCTGGAACTCTTGCTTTTTCAATGAGCCAGTGGGTGCTGGCAATTGAATCTCAGGTTAATCTGCCTTTTCTAAAACCAGCTTGAACCTCTGGAATTACTTGGTTCATGTAGTGTTGAAGCCTGGCTTTTAGAATTTTGAGTGCTACCTTACTAGAGTGTGAGATGAGTGCAATCATGTGGTAGTCTGAGCATTCTTTGGCATTGCCCTTCTTTGGGATTGGAATGAAAATTGACCTTTTCCAATCCTGTGGCTGCTGCCAAGTTTTCCAGATTTGCTGGCATATTGAGTGCAGCACTTTAACAGCATCATCTTTTATGATTTGGAATAGCTCAACTGGAATTCCACCAGTTCCACTAGCTTCGTTCGTAGTGATGCTTCCTAAAAAGCCAGTTTGACTTCGCATTCCAGGATGTCTGGCTCTAGATGAGTGATCACATCATTGTGATTATCTAGGTCATGAAGATATTTTTGGACATTTCTGTGTATTCTTTCTACCTCTTCTTAATTTTCTGCTTCTGTTAGTTACAGGCCATTTCTGTCCTTTATTGTACCCATCTTTGCATGAAATGTTCCCTTTGTATCTCTAATTTTTTGAGGAGATCTCTATAGTCTTTCCCATTCTATTGTTTTCCTCTATTTCTTTGCATTGATCATTTAAGAAGGCTTTGTTTTCTCTCCTTGCTACTCTTTGGAACTCTGCATTCAAATGAGTATATCTTTCCTTTTCTCCTTTGCCTTTAGCTTCTCTTTGCACAGCTATTTGTAAGGCCTCTTCAGACAACCATTTTGCCTTTTTGCATTTGTTTTTCTTGAAGATGGCCTTGATCCCTGTCTCCTGTACAATGTCATGAACCTCCATCCATAGTTCTTCAGGCACTCTGTTTAATAGATCTAATCCTTTGAATCCATTTGTCACTTCCACTGTATAATCATAAGGGTTTTGATTTAGGTCATACCTGAATGGTCTAGTGGTTTTCCCTATTTTCTTCAATTTCATTCTGAGTTTGGCAATAAGGAGTTCATGATCTGAGCCATAGTCAGCTCCTAGTCTTGTTTTTGTTGACTTTATAAGCTTCTCCATCTTTGACTGCAAAGAAAATAATCAATCTGATTTTGGTATTGACCATCTGGTGATGTCCATGTATAGGGTCTTCTCTTGTGTTGTTGGAAGAGGGTGTTTGCTATGACCAGTGCATTTTCTTGTCAAAACTCTGTTAGCCTTTGCTCTGCTTCATTTTAACTCCAAGGCCAAATTTACCTGTTACTCCAGGTATCTCTTGACTTCCTACTTTTGCATTCCAGTCCCCTATGATGAAAGGACATCTTTTTTGGGTGTTCATTCTAGAAAGTGTTGTAGGCCTTCATAGAACTGTTCAATTTCAACTTCTTCAGCATTACTGGTTGGAGCATATATTTGGATTCCTGTGATATTGAATGGTTTACCTTGGAAACGAACAGAGATCTTTCTGTCGTTTTGAGATTGCACCCAAGTACTGCATTTTAGACTCTTTTGTTGACTGTGAGGGCTACTCCATTTCATCTAAGGATATCTTGCCCACAGTAATAGATATGATGATCATCTAAATTAAATTCACCCATTCCAGTCTGTTTTAGTTCACTGGTTCCTAAAATGCCAGTGTTTATTCTTGCCATCACCTTCCTGACCACTTGTAATTTACCTTGAATTATGGACCTGACATTCCAGGTTCCTATGCAGTATTGTTCTCTACAGCATCAGACTTTACTTCCATAACCAGTCACGTCCACAACTGGGCGTTGTTTTTGCTTTGGCTCTCCCTCTTCATTCTTTCTAGAGTTATTGCTCCATTGATCTCCAGGGGAGTTCATCTTTCAGTGTCCTATCTTTTTGCCTTTTCATACTGTTTATGGGATTCTCAAGGCAAGAATACTGAAGTGGTTTGCCATTCACTTCTCCAGTGGACCACGTTTTGTCAGAACTCTTCATCATGACCTGTCCGTCTTGGGTGCCCTACAAGGCATGGCTCATAGTTTCATTGAGTTAGACAAGGCTGTGGTCCAAATGATCAGTTTGATTAATTTTCTGTGATTGTTGCTTTCATTCTGTAGCTCTCTGAGGGATAAGGATAAGAGGCTTTGGAAGCTTTCTAATGGGAGATACTGACTGTGGGGGAAACTGGGTCCTATTCTAATACTTAGGGCCATGCTCAGTAAATCTTTAATCCAGTTGTGTGTTAATGGGCAGGGCTCTGTCCCCTCCCTGTTGTTTGGCCTGAGACCAAACTCTGGTGGAGGTACTGAAGATAATGGCAACCTCCTTCAAAAGGTTCGGTGCGTGCACTGCCGCTCTCAGTGCCCCGACCCTGCAGCAGGGCGCCGCTGGCCCACGCCTTCACTGGAGACTCCTGGACACTCACAGGCAAGTCTGGACCAGTCTCTTGTGGGGTCACTGCTCCTTTCTCCTGGGTCCTGGTGTGCGCAAGGTTTTGTTTGTGCCCTCCAAGTGTCTGTTCTCCCAGCCCAGTGTAAGTTGTGTAATCAAATCCCATTGGCCTCCAAAGTTAAATTCCCTGGAGATTCTCAGTCCCTTTTGCAGATACCCAGGCTGAGAAATCTGTTGTAGGTCTTAGAACTTTCTTAATAGTTTGAGAATTTCTTTGGTATCATTGTTCTGCAGTTCGTGGGTCGTCTGCTTGGCAGCTCTATGGTGGAGTTAATGGCGACTCCAGGAGGGCTTATGCCCCAGGCTGTGTGACCAGGTAGCTGCACCCAGAGCCCCTGCCCCTGCAGCAAGCCCCTGCTGACCCGTACCTCCGAGGAGACTCAAACACAGGTCTGGCTCAGTCTCTGTGGGTCTCTGGCTCCTGGTGTGCACAAGGTTTTGTTGGCGTCCTCCTAGCATCTCTGGCAGGTATGGGGTTTGATTCTAAATGTGACTTTGCCCCTCCTGCCATCTTGCTGGGGCTTCTCCTTTGCCCTTGGACATGGGAAATCTTTTTTTTTTTTTTTTTGGTGGACTCAGCATTCTCCTGTCAATGGTTGTTCCGCAGTGAGTTGTAATTTTGGAGTTCTCACAGGAGAAGATGACCACACATCATTGTGCTCTGCCATCTTTCTACAAGTGCAGCAAGATTAGGATTGACAATGTTCAATTATGAAATTATAAGACAAAACGGGTTAGACAAGTGTGCAGCCGAAGATTGCTTTATCTTTCAAAAAAACCTTTATTTCTTCAAATATGAATGGATTCAATATTTTTCCCTTGTGAATTCCTGTCATTTTTTTCTTTTTTGTTCATGTAATACCTATACCTTTTAATATGCTCCAGTAATATTTTTATCAATTTGAATGACATCTTGCCCTTTATAAATTAGGAAAGATGTAATGCAGGTGTTAAAGTGGAAATAAGCTGTATTTTCATGGTCTCTTCTTATTTGTGTGAGGCAGGCACGATGATGTAATTCTGCCAGCTGAGGAGTACAGAAAGTCATGTTTCTGGGATTTGGGTTTCACTTTCTTTAATCCTGCATTCCACGTGTGTTGGCACTGACTGCAAGTGCTTAGCTGTGTGGGGCTGGAATTTTACTTGAGAAGCCCCCTCAGGGGCCATTGCTCCGCCAGGTACTGCCAGCCAAAGCTAATTGTCACTGTTTGAGCAGTCGTCACTACCTGTTTCCTGAGAAACTTTACTTTCATTAACAGTTGTGTAAATAAAGCCATGTAGTATACTCTTCCCCCTTTAGGGTGTACTGGTTAGCATGAACCTTCAGTCTGTATAAACTGAACAGGAGATTTTATTTGTACAGCCTTCGAGGGTTTGTTTTTAATTTTAGGTAAACACCCTACTTTTTCTTACTAGATGGAATAAGACCTCTCTTGTTTTACTAACAAGTGTCTTCTTGCTTCAATGAGAATGTCATTGTTGGATCTCATTCAGTACGACATCAATGATTTGTGTGTGTGTTCCTTCATTCTAAATAACTTGTATTGGTCTGGATTCCAATGCAGGTTTTTAAAAACATTTATGTATTTATGGCTGCGCTGGGTCTTTGTGGCTACCTGGACTTTTCTCTAGCTGCAGAGAGCGGGAGCTACTCTTCTTTGCAGTATGCGAGTTTCTCTTTGTGGCGTCTTCTCTTGCTGGGGAGCCCAGGGTCTTGGGTGCAGGCGCATCAGTAGTCGCAGCACATGGCCTCAGTAACTGTGGCCTCCAGGCTCTAGAGCACAGGCCAGTTGTGTTTGTGGTGCACAGTCTTAGGTATTTTGTGGCATGTGGGATCCTCCCGGACCAGTGATCGAACCCATGTCGCCTCCATTGGCAGGAGGATTCTTTTCACTGAGCCCTGGAAAGCCCTGGATTCTTAATGCAGGTTTAATGGGACAAACCACTGGTGCTAAGCATGAAAATAACAATACCTATTAATTTAATATTTATATGTTTTCCATTGTAGAAGTGTATTCCATGGTAGTACCTATTAGTAACAGTTCACATACATGTGTGCATGCTAAGTTGCTTCATTTATATCTGACTCTTTGGGACCCCGTTGGACTGAAGCCCACCAGGCTCACTGTCCATGGGATTCTCCAGTCCAGAATAGTGGAGTGAGTTGCTGTGCCCTCCTCCAGGGATCTTGCCAACCCAGAGACTGAACCTGCATCTCTGTATCTCCTTCATTGGCAGGTGGGTTCTTTACCACCAGTGCCACCTAGGAAGCCCCAAGAGTTCAGGTACAAAGAACGATTTCCAGATTAACCTTTTCATATTCCATCATGAGATGCCTTCTCTTTGTACACTTAATTTTAAACAGTTTCACATTAATGGGTTAAGAAAATATTTTCTACGTAAATCCAGTGTAAGAACTATTTACTCGTGTCCAGATAAACAGCTAGGTTTGAAATTACGGTGAATCTTCTGCTTAGCCAATTCATACAAAGGAGATATGGACCCATATTTTTTGTTTTGCTTGACCTGGTTTCTTTCTTTATGTAAATAGCATATTTTTGGTGTGTGTTTCTTCACTTCACATTTTTGTGTGGTGATTAGTCAAATGCTAAGAGCACATCAAGGAATAAGAAAAGTTACTTAAGGGGTCTAAACTACAAACAAATCAAATACAATGAGAGGAAAGAGGAAAGGAAACAACTATTGAGTAAGTACCGTTTGCTTATGTATATAGTGTACTGGATGTGTAGTTTGAATTACACAATGCAGTCTGAGCTTTCTATCAGAGTGCATGCATGCACGCTAAGTCACTTCAGTTATCTCTGACTCTGTGCGACCCTGTGGACCTTAGCCTGCCAGGCTGCTCTGTCCCTGGGATTCTCCAGGTAAGAATACTGGAGTGGGTTGCCATGCCCTTCTGCAGATGATCTTCCTGAACTGGAGATCAAACCTGCATCTCTTACATCTACATTGGCAGGTTCTTTACCACTATTGCCACCTGAGAAACCCTTTCTATCAGAGTACAGTTAACTAAAAAAAAGATAGCTATTGAACAAAACAAAATGATAAACAAATAAGTAAAGCTTCTATTTGGAAAACTCAGCAGTGGCCATAGGACTGAAAATGGTCAGTTTTCATTCCAACTCCAAAGAAAGGCAAGGCCAAAGAATGCTTAAACTACCGCACAATTGCACTCATCTCACAGGCTAGCAAACTAATGCTCAAAATTCTCCAAGTCGGGCTTCAGCAATACGTGAACCGTGAACTCCCTGATGTTCAAGCTGGTTTTCAAAAAGGCAGAGGA
>SJYC01109078.1:0-11748 GCA_006408675.1 Madoqua kirkii
TAATTTAATTCTGAATTTGGCCATAAGGAGTTCATGATCTGAACTTGGCACAGGAGTTAGAAAGACTGGAGGCTCTTGAGAAGTCCTTGTATTTTTAACCATTTGATAACTCACAGATGTTGTACATTCTCCTTTATCTGTGGTTTATTAAAAATAGCTTAGTCTATAACAACAGTCAGAGACATTTGTGCAGCTGTCTACTCCAGTGCTATTGAAAAGAACCATTTAAATAGAGCAATGTTTATCAGTTACATCTTTCTTAGATTGTACAAATGAAAACAGATAAAACTTTTATAATTAACAAAGCCTGTTGAATAGAAACACAGGTTTAATTTTGTATACAAACAAGGATATTATAACATTTAAGAGGTGATGAATGAAGGGGAGCCATAAAGTGTTCATATTTAGACAGAAGGTAATCAGGGGAATGGTGTACTTTCTTTCAATTAAAGAAAGTATAATGTGAAATTTTGGCACTTTTTAAACAAAGGAAATGAGTGAGGACGAAGTAGTCAGAACCTCGTGGCATTGTTCATCCTGAGGATGATACAATATAAAGATAGGCAAATCTGATCCTTCAGTCTGCAGGATACTCTTCAGAACACCTGGCAGGCCTCTCCAGAAGTTTACCTTCGTCTTTGGGCACTAGTGATTTTTACAGCAGTCTAACTGGAGTGGCTGGGAGAGAAAGGATAGAGGGAGATAGAAGAAAGCAACTACAGCATCTTCAAAACCTTCTTCTAAGTGTCTTCTAAGGAAAAAAATGTTATTTTAAATTGTGTATTTACACATGGGTTCCATCTGGCAAAATGAACACAGGAAGTTAGTTAATTGATAATGTCTTCCCATGTGTGATGCTTCCATACATCAGTTGCTGCTATAGCAGTCTTGTTGCTCTTCTATGGCAAGAATATGTTTATGGCATTGATCTAATTCCTAACACTGACAAAGGCTGAACATATTTCAGAAAGGTGGTTCTTTTTCTCAGATGTCAAAAACCAAGTCTCTGGGTTTAGTTTGCAAGACAGATTAAAATATGTTCTGTTCCTACTGCTTTGCTAGTCCATTTGTTTTAAACTTAAACAGATCATTTAATCTCTCCATCTTTCTCCTTTTTCCTATGTACTATGCATTAAACTTAGCAGTTTTATTAATTAAAAATATCCGGAATGTTTGGGGTTTTCTTGGAGAATGTGCGAGGAGATGAATAGAGAAAGGTTATGTATGTTTATTTTAGACAAGAAAGGAAATGGTAAGAAAACAGAATTATTAAAGTATTCTAAAGAAAGTATTATTTTTTCTAGAGTCTGGTTAATGTTAGGTTTTATTTGTGTTCTGATTTTTTTTAATAAAGAAAACTCCAGCTCTGTTATAGAAAATTATTTTTAATAAAGACAACTTTGAAATGCATCATAAATTTCTCAGTCACTAAAATATCATTTAGATTTAATAATGTCTGTAAAAGTAAATGTGTATACAAAAGTTTTAAAAATCATTTTCAAAAAAAAGGTCTAAAGTATAACAGTTGTTATTATAACACTATTAGACGCAAATTAAGGAAAATGTCCCATCACTGGAACAGCTGGTGGGTGGGATGATCACCTACTGGGATCATAAATTGGATTTAGACATCTACTTTGTAATTTACTGAGGGCAAGAGTAATTAAGAGGAGGTTTTAAGCCTGATGGGGGTTCCCTGGTGGCCCAGAGGGTAAAGAAGCTGCCTGCAGTGCAGGAGATGTGGGTTCAATCCTGGGTCAAGATTATTCCCTGCAATAGGAAATGACAGCCCACACCAGTATTCTTGGAGAATTCCATGGACAGAGAAGCCTGGCAGGCTGCTGTCCGTGGGGTCACAAAGAGTTGGACACCACTGAGTGACTAACACTTTTGCTTTCTTTTTTAAGCCTGACAGACTTGAGTTCAAATCTTGGCTTCAATTCTATAGTGACTGACTTAATCTCTCCTTGTATTTAATTACCTCATTTTAGAAAAAAAGGGTTTAATCACAGAAATTTTCTAATGATTATATGAGATAGTTCAGTTCAGTCACTCAGTCGTGTCCAGCTCTTTGCAACTCCTTGAATTGCAGCACGCCAGGCCTCCCTGTCCATCACCAACTCATGTAGTTCACTGAAACTCACATCCATCGAGTCGGTGGTGCCATCCATCTATCTCATCCTCTGTCATCCCCTTCTCCTCCTGCCCCCAATCCCTCCCAGGATCAGAGTCTTTTCCAATGAGTCAACTCTTCGCATGAGGTGGCCAGAGTACTCGAGTTTCAGCTTTAGCATCAATCCTTCCCCAGGACTGATCTCGTTTAGAATGGAATGGTTGATAACATATATACAAATATATTAACTGAGGCACCATAAATTAAACATCATAACTATTAGGTCTGTGCCTTTGAGTAAGTCAACCTCTTTGAATATAAAATGTCTTCATTTATAAAATACAGCCTCACAGGGCTGCTATCATCAAAACATTGCATGAGATTGTATTACAGAAGTATTTTGGAAGTTGTCAAGAGGGAGAAACCAAAGATCATGCCCATATTTCTAACTGGACCACTGTTTCATGACGGAGTCTTTCACTGCAGTCCTGACATGAGGGGGCATCAGGTTCAAGGAAACATGTGATCAGTTCCATTCTGAGTGTAGTGAATTCAAGACTGAAGGAACTATAGAGCATCAGAGCTCAGTTGAAGTTACGCACAGGGCACAAGTTATCACTGGCCTCATTTAACATAAAGTAATAAGAATTTCTGCCTTTATTTACCTATTATTGGTAAAATATTATTTTGCCAGCTACCATGACCCACTCCAGTGTTCTTGCCTGGAGAATCCCAGGGACAGGGAGCCTGGTGGGCTGCCATCTATGGGGTCACACAGAGTCAGACATGACTGAAGTGACTTAGCAGCAGCAGCAGCTGCCATGACTAAGTCACTTTTTCATATATCTGTGGTATCTAAAATGTACATCTTTTTGAAAACTTTCGTATAGGGTTGGAGCAAATACATATCTCACCTTGTGAATGGCCTTTGGTCTGGGTATTGCTATGTTCTGATTGGTTAGTATGTGGTCTGAATGGTTCAAACATCTCTGAGTGAATCACATTCTTAACTGAAATGAAGATTACATGTATTTTACATTTTCATGTAAAGTATTTTCTATAAATAATTGTGCAGAGGTATAGCATCATGAATTTTTCCCAAGGCACAATCTTTCGCTTGAAAAGTTGGAATTATGTCTATATTTAAGTTTTGTGTTTCATTTAAGCCATACTTGTAAAATGAAGTAGGAACATACTTTTCTCCAACTCAGTCACCTTCATCTTGGTCTTATTTGGCCAGGAGATGATTAGTTGGTTTCAGCTGAAGTTCCCTGTTTACCACAATCTTTACATGTGCAGGCCTAGCCAGTCATATGATTGTCAATACTGAAACATCAGCTATACAAAGGTAGAAAACCCCAGTGGTCCTACATGAGTATATCAAGTGCAGGAGGCGGTGTGGGTAAGGCTTATTGATGAGGCTTGAGTTTGTTGGTATGCAGTAGTGTTGGCAGCATCCGAAGGAAACTTGAAGGACAAATTATCTGGCCCAAATCTTGGCTCTGCCACCAAATAGCACTGCCACCCTGGACAGTTAACTTAAATCTCTCTGAACTTAACTTTCCACATCTTTGAAACTGGGATAAAAATAGTATTTTCCTCATGCAATTGTGATGATAATACACACATTAAAAATGGTAAAATGTAGGAGTAGTAGAAATACTGTCTATTCTCATTATTACTTTTAGGATTTGGATGTAGGTGTTATCAATAAGTAGGAAATTGAAACCATAGATTTAATAGGGTGTTAGAAAGCCTAGAATAGAGTCCGAAGGAAGTTGACATTTAAGAGGTAGGCAAAGGAATGTGGACTTGCTGAGAAGTAACCGTGCTGCAAGTATGATATTTTAGAAACTAAGATAAGAGGACAGTCGAAGGAAGGAAGAATTGGTTCACATTACCAGACGCAAAGGGTTCACACCTCCAAGTGGCACCGTTAGGTCGTGACTGTGTAAGTAGAACCCCTTGTCCCACGTTCATGTATTAGAGAGGGAGTGGTGTACATGGGGTTGGTTGATGCAGGGAATTCTCAGACTCTCAGTGTCAAGTAAGATAAGGACCTTAAAGCATTTGTTTTAAAATGTAGGAACGTGGTGACCATGACGAGGGCTGTGACAGTGTTAGTCGAGGAGGAAATCAGATGGCAGTAAGATGAAGTCTAACGCTGCTGCTGCTGCTGCTGAGTCGCTTCAGTCGTGTCTGACTCTGCGCGACCCCATAGACAGCAGCCCACCAGGCTCCCCCGTACCTGGGATTCTCCAGGCAAGAACACTGGAGTGGGTTGCCATTGCCTTCTCCAGTGCATGAAAGTGAAAAGTGAAAGTGAAGTCGCTCAGTCATGTCCAACTCTTAGCGACCCCATGGACAGCCCACCAGGCTCCTCTGTCCATGGGATTTTCCAGGCAAGAGTACAAGAGTGGGGTGCCATTGCCTTCTCCCAAGTCTAATGAGAACATGGCAATTTGAAGACGGTGATGATACCTGTGAAGAGAGCAGGCAGGAAGTGCAGGCCCTGAAAAAGACTGGCCACATAAAGGTTTCTTGTTTTACAATGGGAAACCATGCTGATATTAAGGAGAAGTTAAGAAGGACTCCTCTGTCCATGGGATTTTCCAGGCAAGAGTACAAGAGTGGGGTGCCATTGCCTTCTCCCAAGTCTAATGAGAACATGGCAATTTGAAGACGGTGATGATACCTGTGAAGAGAGCAGGCAGGAAGTGCAGGCCCTGAAAAAGACTGGCCACATAAAGGTTTCTTGTTTTACAATGGGAAACCATGCTGATATTAAGGAGAAGTTAAGAAGGCAGTGATTTTATAAAAGAGAGAAGGGCTTCTGCACAGCCTCAGGGCATCCAGAGTCATGGGCTATACAAGGCCTAGTTGTTGTTCATTTGTTCAGTCACACCTGACTTTTTGACCCCATGGACTGCAGAACACCAGGCTCCCCTGTCCTTCATCATCTCCCGAAGTTTACTCAGACTCATGACCACTGAGTTGGTGATGCCATCTACCCACCTCATCCTCTGTCGTCCCTTTCTTCTCCTGCCTTCAATCTTTCCCAGCATCAGGGTCTTTTCCAGTGAGTCAGCTCTTCACATTGTGTGGCCAACGTACTGGAAAAAATTATATACTTATATATATGTATTCACACATGAATTCATATAAGTATATGTAATATATATCATATATATATACACTATATATACATATATGTTCAGAAAATATCTCTTTACCCATTTATTTGTGAAAAACTGAAAGTGTTAGTCACTCAGTCATGTCCATCTTTGTGACTCCATGAACTATACCTTTCTTTATGTGATTCTCCAGGCAAGAATACTTCAGTGGGTTGCCATTCGCTTCTCCAGGGCATCTTCCTGATCCAGAGATAGACCCGGGTCTCCGGCATTGCAGGCAGATTCTTTACCATCTGAGCCACCAGGGAAGCCCTATTTATTTGTAGCAGTACAGAACTCCCTCTGAATATTTTCCTACAGGAAATTAATTTTTACTGACAGACCTTTTTTTTTTTCATGAGCTCCCTTTGGCAATAAAAATCAAAGAGAAACTTTACCATAGAGTTTATTTCTATAATGAATTATAAAATATGTATGATTGTAACAAACCAAAACTTTTTATTCTGAAGTCAACATGAAAATGAGCAGGAACTAGATTTTAAATAATGGTTCTGCCTCATATTTATGCTCGTAGTTCTGTCTCACAAGAAACTAGGATTCCATTAATAATTAGCTGTCCCACATGTAACAAAAGAAACTGGCAGTCTTCCAGTTTTATGTAATGATTCAGGAAGTATACTCAAATTCAGAATTTTTAATGGAATCCAGCCACTTTTGGAAAACATCAGCATTTGGGGTTTTCACCATATAGCTCTCTTTTAGCACTTTTGTATTTCCCTTTCTGTAGGGCCTCATAACAGGAAATTTTATTATGTCCATTTTGCATAAAAGTTGGTTTGTTTTTGTCAGCAAGTCACTTCTAAATGTAGACACAATGCTAGCTTCTTTAGATCAGGTTTTATAAAATTTGCTTTCCAGAAGTTTGCAGTTCAGAAGATGAGTTTCTCATTGTAAATATTAACATTTGCTAGTTTTAAAAGACCTGCTTTGAGGATTGATTTAAATTGGATAAACATATATCATAGATGTAGAACCATACAAAGACTTGCAGTTTTCTAAACTGCTCTGACACATGCCCAAATTCAGTGGCTGAAACAAGATAGAAGTTTATTTTTCTCTTGGGTAACAGTCCAGATGGCTCCTCCAGGTGTGTTAGCAGCTCTATTTCATGCAGGCAGTGCCTCTACCATTTTGGGGGCCCAACTTCCAAAGTCACTGTTTGCAACAACTCCAAAGAGAAGTGAAAGAACAGAACAGAAGCCTTGGGCGAGATTTCCTTTAAGCAAGTCAAATAGAAGTTGCTCACATTGTTCTTGCTTTTATTCCTTAGCAATGAGGGATTAGTCACATGGTCATACATGCACCTATGCAATGGACATGAATTTGGCAAGTTTCCAGAGATGCTGAGAGACAGAGAGGCCTGGTAAGCTGCAGTCCACGGGGTCGCAAAGAGTCGGACATGACTGGGCGACTGAAGAGCAACATACATGTAACAAAGAGGCCTGGGAAATGCGGTCTCCAGCCAGAAGCCATTTCTCAGACACATTTTACTATAATTGAGGAGCAGGGAGAAAGTCCTTAGTGGACAGCCAGCAATATCAGACATATATACAGTTGAATGTATAGCGAGAAATGCAGTGTTTTAAGAGCATCATTCCACTCATTAAGAAATTTAGAAAAGCAAAATTTTGGTTAGTCCCACATTAATATTATGCCAGATATATCTGTATTGTTGTAGACTCAGTCACAGTACCTGAAGTTCATGTAACATGTTTTGGATATCTTCTCTACCCTCTCCCTACCCCTCAAAAAGCTTGAAGGAAAATTAATGGTATATCATTAGATAAGAAAACTACATTTTCTTGAGAAAATTTCTACCTGTACCTGTTCTGTTTTCCAGTTGCTTTATTTTCCTAAATTAACTATTCATTTCATTTATTAATTTATTCACAAATATGTATTTCCCCCTACCGTGTTTGGTAGTAAGTGTCATACTACCCAGTGATTAAGAGATCAGAAGGGAAATGCATATGGTGACAGTAATGTGTCATACAGGTAACAGGGATGGCAAGAGAGAGAAGTGTTCCAAAGAAGGCCTCGGAGAATAGATGATTCATACTCTGGGCTGTAAAGGATATATGGAAATGTCTACATTTACAAAAAGGGTAATCAGAGGAATGCTACAGGAATTAAAAATGGCATACTCGAGGGCAGGGATCTGGAGAACTACAAGATAGTTAATGATTCTGAAACCCTTGAAGTAAGTGAACGTGTCCCTCCAACTTTCGTCACTGTGGAGGAGTCCTTACAAATGGTCTTGTGGAATATTTTCTCTTTTCTTCTTAGCTTTTAAAAAGCATGAGACAAAAGCTTGGTGTGCTGGAGTCGATGGGGCAGGAAAGAGTTGCACTTGACTCAGCAACTGAACAACAACAACAGCATAAGACATGCCATCATAGAAAATAAGCCAGCTGCTTTACCAAGCTCAGCTCAGTCACCCAGTCATGTCCGACTCTTTGCGACCCCATGGACTGCAGCACTCCAGGCTTCCCATCCATCACCAACACCCAGAGCGTTCTCAAACTCATGTCCATCAAGTTGGGGATGCCATCCAACCATCTCATCCTCTGGTGTGCCCTTCTCCTCCTGCCTTCAGTCTTTCCCAGCATCAGGGTCTTTTCTAAGGAGTCAGTTCTTATCAGGTGGCCAAAGTATGGGAGCTTCAGCATCAGTCCTTCCAATGAATATTTAGAACTGTATTCCTTTAGGATTGACTGGTTTAATTCATTAAGCTAAAATTTTGAAGATCAAACTTTAGGGTATAAGTATTGTTTACTTTTCATTATATAATAGAATAAGTTCATTCTACATTTTAATATGCAATATGCTGTAAATCTTGTTTTCTTAAACAAATATACAGCAATACTAACAAGATTCATACTTTTTCAATGAGAGTAGCAAGAACTTCCTTTTCTATGTATAAAATGAGTTTAAAGATGATGTAACTTTTACATATAACTTTATGTATATATACATATATAGCACATACAACTTTTTATATAAACTTTGATAATATAATTTAAAGTAAGCATTCTTTTAATCTTAAACCATGTAAAATGAAAATGTCATTATCATTATAGCACTTGGAAAATATTTCAGAAGTTCAACAAAAGTTTTTTAAAGGACGCTGAAAGAGTTAACAGCCACTGAAATGGGTCAAGTCAGAGAGTAATGTGATTAGATTTGCTTTACAGAAAGGTCTCTTTCAGAGCAGTTTGGTAGGTGAATTGGAAAGAAATAGAGGAAGAAAGAGATATAAGTGAAAAGAAAGCAAAACCAGGCAAGGGGTGGCGAGAGCTTGAAAAGTGCAGGAATGATGGAGAGGACATCACATGATGGAGTCAAGAGCCCCACATAGTGGTGAGCTGATGGGTCTTAGGGAATGAGAGGCCAAAGAGGGGGGAGGAGCCTAGGGTGACTTGGGTTTTAAGCTGCAGTCAGTGTAGACGAAGGTCATGCTAACTAGGGAAGGCACTAGGGGAGAGGAAGTCGAAGCATATTTTGTTTTAAAATCTTAATTAATGTCCTTTGATTAATATTATTACAATAATGTTCAAGATGACTTGGTTTTATCGTTATGCATACACACATGGTGCAGAAGCAAGTTTCCATATGAGGACTTTCTGCCAATTCTTATACCTTCCAGGTGCTTGCATGCGTGCTAAGTCACTTCAGGTGTGCCTCTCTCTTTGCAACACCATGGACTGTAGCCCGCCAGGCTCCTCTGTCCATGGGCTTCTCCAGGCAAGAATACTGGAATGTGTTGCCATGCCCTCCTCCAGGGCATCTTCCCAAACGAGGGATAGAACCTGCGTCTCTTAGGTCTCCTGCCTTGGCAGATGGGTTCTGTACCACTAGAGCCACTTGGGAAGCCCCGTCCTTCAGGATTTTTTAACCCTATTTGCTTATCTGCCTCACTTCGATCTCTTCAAATCGCAATGCAAGTTTATGAATTTCGCCTCTTGTCTCTTTAAGGGAAAAAAAAGAACAGGGTATGTGCTCTGAAAGATTTCCTCATATCTTAGAAACACTTCAAGTATTTCTCTTCTTTATCAGTAGCTTCCTGTGGTTTGCTTTGAAGTCTTTGTTATCAAAAGAATTAATTTATGAGTCTCTTCAGGGCATTAGATTTGGAGTACAAAAACTTGTATATGTTGGCTGCTAAGTTGCTATGTTGTGTTAGGCAAAAGATATATCACCTCCTTGGAGCTTAATTGTACTCTTTATACAATTAAAGGATTGAATTAGATCGAATTTCTTAAATCGTGATAGTTGACCTTACTTCAGTCGATCCATGAACTCTCTCAAATGACCTGGAAAATCCTGAGTCTGTTAATGCATATTCCTACAACAGGGTCCACAAATTTTATTAGATTCTTAGAGATCTAGGACACCCAAAAAAAGTTTTTTAAAAACCCACTGTTGTGATCATTTAAAATCAGAACTGTATTTTTTTGTCATAAAGCTTCCATCTTTTGATGGCAGTGAAAATATTCCACATGACATAGTATGGAATTTTCTTAGACACAGACCTATCTTTTATACATCCATTCCTGACTCATGCTGTATCTTTTTGTTCCTTTGCCATCTTCTAAGATGCCATGAATAAAGTCCCAGCATCTGGTGGGAGGGATGAGGTGGGGAGAATAAGTGAAGTTACAGAGGTCACCAGAAGGACGATGCTGTGTGGTCAAGACCTGACTCTCAAGACTAGGAGCATATTTAGGTTTTCTTCCCTTCACTCATGAAAACCACAAGAAAGGATGTTAAACCCTTGGCATAGTCCTTTGAAAGAGCTGCCAATATCTGTCCTAGACACACAAATTGGCTGCACAGTACAAGTGTGGGCAAAACTAGCCCAAAGCTTATTTAACTCAGACAGAGCAAAGACAGTTACTGAGATGAACCAAGTGCGATAAATTGAGAGTGAGTGTTGCCCCTAGAGCTATTTTTGAGTCTGAACCTTGGCCAAAGCTCCGGTAAACTAACCCAGACACCCTTCTTAAATTCCAGATAGCTTAATTGTGTAGTGGTTACTTTTTGCTTCTCAGTAACTTGAGACTATACAGAGTTTAGCTTCATTTGTATTTGCCTCATTAATGACAAAACAACATTTTAGTCTTTAAGAAATGTATACATTATCTATGTTGGTCTTGAGTGAAGAGTGAAGTTGCTCAGTAGTGTCCGATTCTTTGTGACCCCATGGACTGTACACTCCTCCATCCGTGGGATTTTCCAGGCAAGAGTACTGGAGTGGATTGCCATTTCCTTCTCCAGAGGACCTTCCCGACCGAGGGACCGAACCCGGGTCTTCTGCACTGTATATAGAGGCTTTGCCGTCTGAGCCATGAGGGAAATGTTGATGTTAATCACACTTATTTTTGTTGACCCCTCCCCTTGACTTTCCCTCATATTCTTACCATATCCTGAGAAGTATTGCTTCTCAGACTGATGTTAAAGAACCCTTTTCTGTTTCTCTTTATGTTTTTGTTTGTTTCAGTTCAGTTCAGTCGCTCAGCCGTGTCCAACTCTTTGTGACCCCATGAACCACAACACACCAGGCCTCCCTGTCCATCACCAACTCCAAGAGTTCACTCAGACTCATGTCCATTGAGTCCGTGATGCCATCCAACCATCTCATCCTCTATTGTCCCCTTCTCTTCTTGCCGTCAATCTTTCCCAACATCAGGGTCTTTTCCAATGAGTCAGCTCTTTGTATCAGGTGGCCAAAGTATTGGAGTTTCAGCTTCATCAGTCCTTCCAGTGAACACCCAGGACTGATCTCCTTTAAGATGGACTGGTTGGATCTCCTTGCAATCCAAGGGACTCTCAAGAGTCTTCTCCAACACCACAGTTCAAAAGCATCAGTTCTTTGGCACTCAACTTTATTTGTTTGATTTTGTTAAATTATAATTCCCCCAAATCTATCATCATGTTTCTATTGTACATCTATTAAGGAGCTCATCATGTGACTCAACACTTTAATTTCTGTAGTACCTGAACTGGTCAATAGTTTGTTCAGTGAGATGAGTCTTATCATCATACACTTGGATATTAAAGTAATATAATTTGGAGGAATCTTTGTACCATTAAAATGAGGGGGCAGTTGATTTATGTTGAATTGTATGATAGCAATGGCTGGCCCATGGTTTGAAAAAAGAAATAAATAGAATAATGGACACCATGCAGCAGTGCATTACTATTCAAGACCAATAACATCGTTTTTAAAAACTTTAAGAATCAATAGTAAAATATCAGTGTTAATTAAAGAGAACTGCATTAAAAACACTTGCATGCTTTGTTAGAAAGTCTCACACACAAGAAAATTTCAAATGTAATCTCTAGTTCTACTCACTGAGTTTCAGAAGAAATGGATATATCAGGTATTAGTCATGTATTTTAATATATAGGCATGTATATTTTGGTCTTACAGTCCTATGA
>SJYC01109081.1:0-41367 GCA_006408675.1 Madoqua kirkii
AGGGATACCACATATTATCTTTTTAAAGAAAAACACTGTTATATCTGAATGTTAAATTTTGAAAAAATGGACAATACAAAATAAGGGCCTTGATTTCCTCAGTATTGATACAATGCCTGTACATGTAGTAATACAATTTTTAAAAACTTTATTGTTATGGAAAATTTCAAACATACAAAATGTAGAAGGAGTACTGTAATAAATCCTCATGAATCCATCGATTAGATTCAAGAATTATCAGCACATAGGCAGGCTCATCTCAGCTATACCATTCTTTTATTCCATCTCCATTCTTGAATACTGTAGGTCCTTGTTGAATATTTATTTTAAATATAGTACTGTGAGAGTTGGACTGTGAAGAAGACTGAGTGCCGAAGAATTGATGCTTTTGAACTGTGGTGTTGGAGAAGACTCTTGAGAGTCCCTTGGACTGCAAGGAGATCCAACCAGTCCATTCTGAAGGAGATCAGCCCTGGGATTTCTTTGGAAGGAATGATGCTAAAGCTGAAACTCCAGTACTTTGGCCACCTGATGCGAAGAGTTGACTCATTGGAAAAGACTCTGATGCTGGGCGGGATTGGGGGCAGGAGGAGAAGGGGATGACCGAGGATGAGATGGCTGGATGGCATCACGGACTCGATGGACGTGAGTCTGAGTGAACTCCGGGAGATGGTGATGGACAGGGAGGCCTGGCGTGCTGCGATTCATGAGGTCTCAAAGAGTTGGACATGAATGAGCAACTGAACTGAACTGAACACTTATATATGGAAGTTAGAAAGACGGTAACAATAACCTTATATGTGAGGCAGCAAAAGAAACACAGATGTATACAACAGTCTTTTGGACTCTGTGGGAGAGGAAGAGGGTGGGGTGATTTGGGAGAATGGCATTGAAACATGTATAGTATCATATATGAAATGAATCACCAGTCCCGGTTTGATGCATGATACTGGATGCTTGGGCCTAGTGCACTGGGCTGACCCAGAGGGATGGTATGGGGAGGGATGAGGGAGGGGAGTTCAGGATGGGGAATATGTGTATGCCTGTGGCAGATTCATGTTGATATATGGCAAAACCAATAGAATATTGTAAGGTAATTAACCTCCAAATAATAAATTTGTATTTTTTAAAAAAGAAATTGCATTGGGAAAGATGAGACATTCATATAAATAATTTCTGTGTGAGGCAGTGTAAATGATGAGTTGAACACGCAATATTGAAGACTGGTAAAGACAGGTCATTTCTTCTTGAGATGATTGAGAAATAATTCTTGGAACAGATATCAGCATCAAATAGATATCAACATCAACTAAGATGGAAAATTCTGAAAGACCACAAATTATAGGCATGAAGACAGGAACTAAATTGCCACGGTATTAATAAGGAATCTGACAAGCCTGACACATAGTTGGCACTAGGTAAATATTTCTAAATTATGACTGAATGTTGGATTTTTAACTAAAGCAAAATTTATATAATGCGAGTTCTAGGAGATTGTGTTAGGCAAGTAAGGACAAAAATGGCAGAAGGCTTAAGGTACATGTTAATATGTCTTCGTTTATTCTTTGAAGAATTATTTTTTGGCTCCGTGCTATGTGCTGGAACCTGTGATATACACTAAGACAAACATGTTCTGACCATCAAGGAGCTTAGATTATAACTTAATTTAAGTGAGAAAAATTCATCTTTTATTTTTCTTAAAAGCAAAGTTCTGTTACTTGAATAATTTTCAATATAGGTCATTAAGCAGCTACTGCACAAATGCCATCAGTCTTAATAACTATGCTTGGCAGAGTCATGCACAAAAGACTGGGGATTGTTGTAACCGTGCGTATTTATATCAGGCTACTGATAGAAGGCTTAATTTAAAAGGTGAATCCTTGGGCGTTTATAAGAGATAGATGAGAGGCATGTGGCAGGCATCGATCAGCTGCCTTTTGGAAGCCAGGGAATTGCTGCTTTTCTGAGAGAAGGTAGAATGACACCTGTTAGATCATCCTAGTTTCATGATTTCAAATTTGTTCATTGTGTTCTGTTAACATTTCTGAAATGATAAGTTATGCTGAAGGTCTTCATTGAGTCACTTAAGGCTTTCATTCTTGATTTTCTATAAACAAACCATCTATTCTTTTGCTATTATTTGAAGACTTTAGTAAACATTCTTTAAAGAGAAATGCCTTTTAAGGTTTTTTTATTAATTTATTTCTGGCTGTGCTGAGTCTTCATTGCTGTGCATGGGCTTTTCTCCATTTGCGGCAAGTGTGGCTACTCTCTAGTTGCAGTGCGCAAGCTTCTCATTGCGGCGGCTTCTCTTGTGGTGGAGCATGGGCTCTAAGCACGCGACCTTCAGGAGCTGTGGCACACAAGCTTAGCCGTTGCGGTGCAGAGGCATGGTTGCCCTGCAGCATGTGGGATATTCCTGGACCAGGGATTGAACCTGTGTTCCCTGCAGTAGCAGGCAGATTCTTTACTGCTATACCACCAGGGAAGTCCTAAGTAAAAACACCTGTAATGTAAAGACAGATACTGGTTGACAGCATGTGAAGTAGGAGTTTGTTGCTAACTCTAGTAAGCAGAATAGTGGTTCTCCACACAGTGTCCTGCGTCTAACTTCTGCAACCTGTGAATATGATACTTAAAATGGGAAGGGTGAATTAAGTTTGCACATGAAAACAAGATTGCTAATCAGCTGACCTTCAAGCACGGAGGTCATGCCAAGTGATCTAAGTGGGCCCAATGTGTTTTTTTTTTTAATTTATTTTGATTGGAGGATGAATATTTTATAATACTGTGTTGGTTTCTGCCATACATCAACATGAATCAGCCATTGATATATGTATGTCCTCTCCCTGTTGAACCTCTCTCCTGTCTCTGACTCCATCCCACCCCTCTAGGTTGTCACAAAGCACTGGGTTTCAGCTCCCTGTGCCATACAGCAAATTTCCACTGGCTATCTCATTTTACATTTGGCAATGTGTATGCTTCAGTAAGTGGAATAGGGAGTCAGAATTTTCAGAATGATAGGAAGTGAGAAAAAGACTTAACCAGGTATTGCTGGCTTTGGAGATGGAAGGGGCCACAAGCCAAAGAATGTGGGTAACCTCTTGAGGCTGTCAAAAGCACAGAAATGGGTTCTCTGCTAGAGCTATTATTCCAGTGACATCTGTGTTATTCTTCTCAGCTGCAGAACTCTTAACATAAATTTGTATTGTTTTAAGCCACTAAATTTGTGCTAATTTATTATAGCAGCAAATAGACAACTAATGTGTAAACACTTAATAGTGATAAGGATCACTTACAGGTTATTGTTAGAAGCTTGAAAGAAAGTAGTATATATTAATGACATAAGTTACAAATGGAATGTGAAAATTATTAAAATTTAATCTCATAAATTTATTTCTTTTTAAAATTAGTTTGTACTGCAGTATAGTTGTTTTGGGGCTTCCCTAGTGGCTCAGTGCTAAAGAATCCGCCTGCCAATGCAGGGGACTCAGGCTTGATCCCTTGTTTGGGAAGATCCCTGGAGAAGGAAATAGCAACCCAGTCCAGTATTTTTGCCTGGAAAATCCCATGGACAGAGGGGCCTGACAGGCTATAGTCTATGGGGTTGCAAAGAGTCGGACATGACTTAGTAGTTAAATATCAACAACAACATAGTTGATTTACAATGTTGTGTTAGTTTCTACTGTACAGCAAAGTAAATCAGTTACACATATACATATATCTCTTCTTTTTTTAAAAAAAATTACCTTCTCATTTAGATCACCACAGAACACTGAATTAACCTCATAAGTTTAAATCATGATCTTGTTTAGAAGAGATGCAAGTACATAATATTAAATAAAAACCTTCGTATACTAAACATTTTTTTAATTCTTGCAGATTAAGCAACAATGTTAATCAAACAAAAATGAAGTAAGTTTGTGATATAACTTAAGGAGTATAAAAGGGAGACATGCTGTGTGTGCTTAGTTGCTCAGTCATGTCCGATCCTTTGTGATCGCATGGATTGTAGCCTGCCAGGCTCCTCTGTCCTTGAGGATGCTCCAGCCAAGAATACTGGAATGGGTTTCCATGCCCTTCTCCAGGGGATCTTTCCAACCCATGGATGGAAACCAGGTCTCCTGCACTACAGGTGGATTCTTTACTATCTGAGCCACCAAGGAGGCCCAAAAGGGAGATATGAAAAGTGTGAAAGCGAAAGTCACTTAGTTGTGTCCAACTCTGTCCATGGAATTCTCCAGGCCAGAATACTGGAGTGGGTAGTCTATCCCTTCTCCAGCAGATCTTCCCTTCCCAGGAATTGAACCGGGGTCTCCTGCACTGCAGGTGGATTCTTTACCAACTGAGCTATGAGGGAAGCCCATAAGGGAGATATATGTATTTTTAAATATGGTAACAAGATTATAAATATGCCACCACCTAGATTAATTAAATAGTAACAATATAATAAAGTACCTTGAATCTGGTGGGTCGTGTTCTGTAGATCATGATCTTGGTGAAGAGATATTCCATATCCTTTGTATAGTCTTCAGGTTCCTAAAATTCATAATGAAGTCTGTGTTTCTGTGTGTGTCTGTCTATGTATATAGGGTATGTGTTTTAACAAAATATGAATTATTTTCTCTGGTTTGAAGTTCCCAGG
Organism: Madoqua kirkii; assembly: GCA_006408675.1. NCBI lineage: Eukaryota > Metazoa > Chordata > Mammalia > Artiodactyla > Bovidae > Madoqua > Madoqua kirkii. The sequence goes on from SJYC01109081.1 coordinate 4,646, forward strand.
AGGGATTTTTTTTTGTTATTGGGGCTGGGTTTCTTACATAAGATAATGAATGACTGTATATATATTTTATAATTTAATATGAAACATGTGCAAATTGCATTTTGACTCTTAAAGCAAATGTGCAGTTAATAATTTCTCAAGGATTTTAACCGGTCTCTCATGAAGGTTGTCATGGAAGAACAATGAGCAGATTGTCATTTCAGAAATGTTACTTCTCTTTGAAAGATGCTATTTTTGCCTTCCTCTGTCTTGTGGCTAACTACCACACAAACTTCTTGTCTCTACCAAGAGAATTTTGAGTCTCGATATCACAGAAAGTTCCTGGGATCTCAAAACTTCACTTGGCACATGCTTTAATAACTTTGACTGCCTCCCCATTTAGACTTAACTTACAAAAGATGTTTTCAAATAGTTTAATATCTCAAAGTTAGACAGCAAGTCAGCTGTGCCATGACTGTTTTACAGTGTAGCAGAGTGTGTCATATTTGGCATGGACATTAGTTTCTCCAGCTTGTGGGTGGCATTCTCCCTGAGATCAGAAATTGTCTTGGTTAATAAAACCACATTGCTAGATTGAGACTGAATGAATCTATTGGTCAATCTCACTATTGCTTCTTGCATTATCTTTTTGAATTTAAATTTTCTTATCACCAATTGGGATCCTTATCTGCTCTGCCTTCTCTGGTTGTTGGGAAGCTCACATGACGTACTGCCTTGAAACTCATGTGAAATAACCTAAGGCATTGATTCCCAAGTAGTGTTTTCTCCACCCCTCTTTCCCTAAAAGGGAATTACTTCATGATCAAATTGATTTGTGCAATGATAGTACTGTATTCCACTTGGGGAGACTCATAATTTATATTGGCTTATAAAAGACTCTGGGTAGGGAGGCAGTAAAGTTAGGTTTTGTTGACCATGACTCCCTTTTATCACAGAATATACTATATACATCATGGAATGTTATTTGGAAAAATGTCTTCAGACGTAAATTTACACATGTGGATACTGAGGCCTTATGAGGATAAAATTTCCAATTAAACCCTTTATTTGCTTCTTTACATGCTTCTTTATTTGCAGGTAGAGAACAACAGAGGTGTGGTAAGATTTTTATTATATTTGGAGGGATTTAGGAAGAATTCTCAGCATCTTTAGTTTTATAAGTTTATTTTTTAATTATTATCATTATTGTTATGATTACTACTAATATGTGCCATTTGATTCTAACTAGCCTGTTTCCAAAGTATTCATGGTAGCTCTAGTAAAAGTTGTGCATGCTCTCATTTATTTTGAATACATACTTATGACTTGACAGAACTATATTTGCATCCAAAATCATACTATAATAGGAACATTTAGATGAGGTTCAAAAGTTCTGCCCATTTTACTCAGTTATGTATAATAGATGGTGATTGAATCCTGTAACATTTATGTATGGAACAAATTGTATGTAAAGTTTATATACTATATGAGACCGTAAATCAGCTACATGAATCAGCTTCCCCTTGATTTCAAATTTTACCATAGTTACCTTTCTCAAGGGTCCTTAGTTCCATTTAGATAGTATTGGCCAGCAGATTGAAAGCCTGTTTTTGTCTGCCACACTGCCTAGTCTTCATGCTTTATCTCTCTTTTTAAATAAAAGTTTATTTATTTTTAATTGGTGGATAATTGCTTTACAATGTTGCGTTGGTTTCTGCAATAAATCAACATGAATCCATCATAGGTATACATGTCTCTTCCCTCTTGAACCTCCCTCCCACCCCTCCATGCTTTATGATATTTCCACGATGTAGCATTCCTTCCAGTATTATAGATAAAGAATCTGAACTGTTGACACTACTACTTGTTAGGAGAGCCACTGTTCTTCCAGTTACCTGAATCCAAGAATCACTTCTGATTATTCTCAATGTTCCAGATAGAGCCAGTAATTCTTCTATACTTCTGATGTTTCACACGTTGTTTCTTCATTGTTGCTGTGATCATTATAAGGCAGGAGCTGGGGTAGTTTCCTAGGTCATCCCCCTACTATGTCTTTTCTAAAAACTGGCCGCATACCACAGCTGAAATATCTGACCATATCTGATTCTGTTGCTCATACCACTGGCACAATGGTATTAAGCATTAAGAGAGCAATGGTATGTTAGTGCTTTTCATGTGACTAGGGAAACTACAGGTATTCATCCCTCTGTCAGAGAGAAGTACACTCTGCTTATAATACTTCACCTAGAATTAAATGTTCAGTGTTTGATGTTGCATATCCAGTGACCTATGTGTAGGTCTCTTTAGGTAGCCATGACCTTGTTTCTGGGCTTCCCTGGTGGCTCGGATGATAAAGAATCCATCTACAACGCAGGAGACCTGAGTTCTATCCCTGGATTGGAAAGATCCCCTGGAGGAGGACATGGCAACCCACTCCAGCATTCTTGCCTGGAGAATTCCCCTGGACAGAGGAGCCTGGCGGGCTACAGCCCCTGGGGTCACAAAGAGGCAGACACTGCTGAGCAACTAAGCACAGCACAGACCTTATTTCACAAAGAAATGCTTATCCTCCTTCTTACCTCTTCCTTAAATGGATCTCATAAAAATCCTTAGATTTTTGTGCTACATGTTTTTGATCTCATTTTTTCTACAGATTTTAGTCTCAAAATTGCTGCATAAAAGAAGTTTTTAATTCTCTGGATGTCTTATCATAAAATCTTTCCTGAATAGTGGCAATTTTCAAGTTTTTAATACCTAGAAGCATACATTTCAGCCACTTTTACTTTCAAGTGCTTCATTCCTGGAGAGGAAATTTGTCTCTAGATGAGTTTGTTTTCTTTGTGTTGTTTTATTTCTAAGATGGGGTCATAGTGGTGGTAATGATCATGATTTAGACCTTGTACACCGCTTGCCATATGCCATGCACTATTCTCAGTGCTTTGTACTCATTAACACAGCCAGTTACAAGATGAAGATTATTTTTAAAATTTTCCCAACATTGTTTTTTTCCCATCATTTTTTATAGGAGATCGAACTAAAGTGTAGAACTGCCAAGCCTACCCAGTTACAAATATTTACAATTATTTTCTTGATGTATTTCAGGCATTTATTATTCATCTTTAAATCAGTTTGGTGAAATCGTATTACAATCATTGTTTGAGCATGAAGAAACCAAGTTATAGGTGAACTAGGGTTGAAATTCATTACTCTTTGCTCTGGTGATTTTATAATTCATTAACATGCTAAAATCTAAAAGTGCTTGAAACTTCATTAGAATTTAACACACAATGGAATTTTGAATTATACGTTATCCTCGAGTAGATTTATTTATAACATAGATATTGCATTTTGAGTAGCCTAGGAAGGAAGCCAAAGAAATTTAAAATATCAGTGTGTGAATACAAACCTAGGAAAATTCTTCTCATAGATTTTGCTTTTCTTTAAGAAATGGGATTATTTTTTAAGAATGGTTTGCTGCTGCTGCTAAGTCACTTCAGTCGTGTCCAACTCTCTGCAACCCCGTAGACGGCAGCCCACCAGGCTCCCCCATCCCTGGGATTCTCCAGGCAAGAACACTGGAGTGGGTTGCCATTTGCTTCTTCAGTGCATGAAAGTGAAAAGTGAAAGTGAAGTCGCTCAGTTGTGTCCGACTCTGTGTGACCGCATGGATTGCAGCACCAGGCTCCTCCATCCATGGGATTTTCCAGGCAAGAGTACTGGCGTGGGGTGCCATTGCCTTCTCCATTTATCTAAGACTAAATCAACAGTTTTATCAGTATTCATATTTAAATTTACATATCAATGTTTAAAGACTTTCTCTTCTGATACAGTGTGTTTATTAAAATATAGAATGTTATTCTTGACATTAAAAACTTTTCCACCTTAAGTATAGTGAAAGTGTCGGTTGCTCAGTGATGTCCAACTCTTTGTGACCCCATGGAGTGTAGTCTGCCAGGCTTCTCCCAGGCAAGAATACTGGAGTGGGTTGCCATTCCCTTCTCCAGGGGATCTTCCAGATGCAGGGATTGAACCTGCATTGGAGGCAGATTCTTTACTGTCTGAGCCACCAGGGTCTCCTGTATTTAATACAGAACCCAGTGATAGGTACATGCATACTTTGCACTCAGTGGAAGATCCAGGCTTGCCTATTTTACTTATACAGTTGCTTCCCTGGGGCTTTTCTTATCAAGCATTTTCAGATGCAGTGCAATAAATAATCTTCCTAACACTGTGATAATTACTAGCCTGGAAAAGATACGAACTATAGTGAAAGGTAGAATACATATGATGCTTTTTTATTTTGCCCTTTAAAGTGAAGTATTTTAATATTTATATTTACATAGCTTACTTTAATCTCTTGTGTTTAATATTTTAGTTTTGTTAGTCTTTGTAGGTTACTATATCAAAAGTCCATATAGCTGTTGGCTCAGTCTATTTTCTTAACTAATTTACATAAATTAGAAAAGAAAATGTAGAGAAGTTTGTTTCTTAGTATTTTGCATGAAATTCAGAGGTCAAGTCTTGATTAAATATTTAATTAAATGTGTAATTAAAGCCTAGGTATTAAAATATTCTTTATAAATTGTTTTCTTATAAAAGATGATATAGGGGTTTTATGGGTACTTAATGCTGCCGTTGTAGCACAAAATAGCCATAGACAAAGAACAAATGAATGAAATGGCCATGACCCAGTGACATATTAATTGCAAAACAAGAGGTTTGATTTGTTCTGAGGGCCGTAGTCTGCTGACCCCTAGTGTAAGATTCCAACTGAAGTGGAAAGAGGAGATGGAGGAACTAACTGACCAAGCGAGGAGGACCAACTAAGCAAAGGTTCGGAATTGTAGCTTCATTGACCCGTTTTAGGTGTTAATAACCAAAATGTGCTTTGGTTCCATTTCCTTGTGAAATATTTAACTCCTGTCTTTAGTGCCTAAGGTATACTAGGTAGTAAAATACTAGCTGTTTAAAAAAAAACAAATGAATGAACAGTTCTCAGCAGCTATTAACTGCTTAACATGCCAAATGTGAAGACATTTTAGTTTTTAAAAGTGGCAGAAGTTTATAATAAATGTGTATTTTATTATAAAAAATTTATAATGTGATTATTGAAACGTATACAGGAAATGCTAGGAAATATAAAACCTCATGAATGTTTCCCTATGAATTAGAAATGGCTGTCCTTACAAGATTGAGATAAAAGTTTTATATAAGGTTTTGGTTTTCATTCTACAGAAAAATTTGACAGGTCCCCTCTGGAGTTTTTGTGGGTAGCAAGTGGGCCAGAGAAGTTTCAATTCTGTCATCCTAACCTGGTTCTTGACTGAGGTGATTTAGCTTGAGAGTTTATATTTTATGTCTCTGCATAATAACTTATATGAATAAAGGAAATAAGATAATGCTTCTTAAAAACCAGTCATATGATAGTAAATAATGAATGATATAAATATGGCACATGCATTTTAATTCTTTTGCTCTAACCTGTGTGGTGTTCCTTTGGGTATACTTTATTAAGAGCATTAACTCTACTTGACTTTTTTTTAATCAAAGAATTTTAATAATGGCAAAATAGTAGTAAACTTTAAGCTAATTATGTCTGGGGGGAAGTACAGTTGACCAGACTATATAAGTCTGTTAGCCATGGCACTTCTCTGTATTTTGGAGCATACTTTCTGCTCTGGAAAAACACAGCAACTATATATGGTTAGTCTTAGAATTCCAAAATAGAAAATTATGCCAGTATCTAAGTTGGGAATATTTAAGTTATGTTAACTCTTAAACTATTGCACATAACAAGTTTCTGTCTGGGCATTACAAGAGGTAACAATTTGTATTCCTTCCTTCCTTTATGGATTAGTTTTTGTTAAGTGCCTACTGTATGCCAGGCACCATGGATCTAAGGACAAGTGTAGTCTAAGTGCAAGAGAAAGAAAAAGTATCTGATTTTGGTATCACCTTTGTATTTTAAATCACTTTAGTATTAATAGTTGTTTAGGAAAAAAAAATGATATAAAGTAGTATCTATTTTTAAACTTTTTTCCACAGTAGTATAAAGACAATCAGTGATAAAATATATATGAGCGTTAACTTCATTAAATGTTGTATTTGATCAGGGCTCTCTTAGAACTCTCATTTGCACTTTAGAAAACTTCTGGTTGTAGATGAGACAGGTTCAGCAGTAGACAAGTCAGGATTTGTTGTCTCTCTCCTCAGATGAGAATTGGAGAAGCTAAATGAGATGCCAAAGGTCACAATGTTTTCGCATCCCAGATCTTCACCTAGACTGTCAGGTCCTCCTCTTTACATTCTTTCTAATACTTTACACTGACTCTTCCTCCGTTAATGACCTGACAACTCTCTCATATGAAGGAAGTCGCTCAGAAAGAGAGTAAATAGGTCCCTTCAGTTTTTTAGTAGCTTCTTTAACTACTATGATTCTTACTCTATACCATTCAATACAACATCATTCTAAGGAAGACCCTCTATTTTTAAAAATGATTTCACAATATTTAGACACTTATATCACTAGAAAAGTATATTAGGGTCATCAAATTATATTTTTTCCCTTGTGTTTATGTTTTGGAGCTTGTGTAAGACTGCAGTTATAGTGAGTTTTCACACCTCAGTGTTATAAGATAAAACATGAAATACAGTTTAATACAGATAACTGTGGACTTGTGGAATAATCTGGATAACTTCTGATGATCGCTTAAAAACTCTCGAATGATTCTAAAACATTCTTGGTTAAAGTTTTTGAAGGTACTGCAAATTTATTATTTTGTATTTCTCAGGCTATACTCAAGGGTAGTTGTAACTTTTTCCACTCACCCCAAGATATAGTGCCTTTGTCCGTTCTGCTCTTGAATAGCCAAATCCTTTTCTTCAGAAATTTTAGGTATTTTAGCTGCAGGTGATTTGTCTTACCTGAAAGATTATTGTGAGGGAGAGTAAGTAAACAGCAGATATTCTCTAGAAATAGTGATCTTGCTATCACATAAACATCTTCAGCTATAAGCAGTGCATTTAGAGAAATATGTCAGATATATAAACAGTTGGCAGCTCATATTCTATTAACGTTGCGTATTTTTATAGCATGTTGGTTTTACTGTTGTTTTAAATTTACATAATTTTTTTCCACTTCAAAAATAAAGCTTCTGTTGTGAAACATTGTTTCCTACAGGATAGTTTCCTGAAGTTTTAATAAAGCATTGCTGGTTTATTCAGCACTCAGTGCTCATTTTTAATGCAAGATTATAATTGCAGATATGCACTTTATAATTCATGGTGTGTTGTTTGTATACTTCATACAATATGGTAATGAAAAAGCAAAGCTCTTAATTGTCTTTAAATGTAGCTTAGCATTATTCATTAGATTTACTCTCAAGTTGTTTTTCTGTTTTCTCAAGCATTTTCTGAAATGCTTATAGGAAATAATAGAATCAAATATTTTAGTGAAAAATGCAAATATAGTATCAGTTAAAGTTAGAAAGTTAAACCTCTCGTTGGAATAAGATTTAAATCTTAAATCTTGTTGGATTTAAATCTTGTTGGAAAATTTAAATATCATATAGTGTTTTTAATCATATTCTAGTAACACGAGATTGTGTTTAGCTGTCTCTGAATTTCAGCTCTCCTTTGGTATTTGTCCATTCCGCTCCTTGTTGTTCTTTTAGTTGCTCAGTTGTGTCCAACTCTTGTGCCCCAAGGACTGTAGCCTGCCAGGCTTCTCTGTCCATGGGGATTCTCCGCACAAGAATACTGGAGTTGGTTGCCATGTCCTTCACTAGGGCATCTTCCCCACTCAGATATAGAACCCACCTCTCCTGCTTTGACAGACTGTTTCTTCACCACTGAGCAATCAGGGAAGCCCTTTCCACTCCTTCACCATGTGAAAAAGGCTCAGTACAGGTCACTAGAGTTGAATTTTCAGTTCTCTTTTTTCTAAAGTAGTATCTTAATCAGGTTTTATATAATATAGTGTTTCAAGAAATTATCTTAGTGAATTCAAACTTGGCCTCAATTATAGAGATCAGAGCTCTCTGACATAGGGAATACTTTAATAGTAGGAATTGCTTTTACAGATTGTGATTTTTAAATATTATATATACATAAATATAAAAGTATATATGATATATAGATACTTAATATATACATATTTGTATAAAATATATGTGTGTATCAAATATATGGAACATCAGCACTTCACAGAGAAGAGTTCATGAAAGAAAGGAGGTATCCATTATAGATGGAGGTAGAGTGAGGGGTGGTTAATGAGCAGAATTATCATCTATAAAGATTTACACATATATGCATATATATATTTTTATATAATATGTTATATATTAATACTATAATTAAAATTAATATATATTCTGTATAAAATATTAATGCAATTATACTATGATATTTTATATGCAGTAATAATATGATACTATTGGTTATGCAAATAATTCACCATCCTCTCTCATTCTATTTTAATAAACAATGGATAGCTCTTTTCTTCTGTGAAATCTATGTACAGTGCTGGTGTTCCATGTATTTGATGCAACAGAGACAGCTATAAAATACACCATAGAAATAAAAGTGTCTCCAAAGTGAAACTATGAGTTTCCTTAAGAATAAATACCACATGTTGTTGAATAATCATTTGCATTAACTGCTTTTACAACTCTATTTCAGGTTCTACTTATTTGAAGTCAGTCTCATTGGTAACTGAGTCCTTAAATTCAGAAAGAACAGAGTATGGAATCATAGGAAAAAATGTTATTTTTGAAATTCAGATAGAACTAGATTTAATACACAGGACCATCACTTACTTGCTTTGTTAACCATCACTTACTTGCTTTGTTAACTTTCATAAGATCCTTAATTTTTCTCATCTGTAAAGATAATATAATATTCATATCATATGGTTATTAAGTGACTAAATTAATTTAAAACACTTCATAAAAGAGCATTCAAGAAATCTTCATTCAGATCCATAATTATCTTAAAAGGCTTCTTACACTTTTAAAATATCAATGTCTAACTTACAGTAAAATATTTAATACCTAATTTTATACATATGTGGTCCAGGTGAATTATGAATTTGCCATACAATCTACTCTTCCAAGTGTCACACAACTACATTTTTTGTCTAAGAAGGTAGAATTGAAAAGCTATTGAGAAGTAGGTCCAGTAGCGTGAGAATTCGGAAGACAAAAAACGAGCCAGTTGCAGGATACAGGATGCTTGGGGCTGGTGCACTGGGATGACCCAGAGAGATGGTATGGGGAGGGAGGTGGGATGGGGGTTCAGGATTGAGAACTCATGTACACCCGTGGCGGATTCATGTTGATGTATGGCAAAACCAATACATTATTGTAAAGTAAAATAAAGTAAAATTTTAAAAATTAAAAAATAAAAAGGAGCCAATCGAAAAGAAATCAGCCTGCTTCTCAACTTTTGTTCTGGGAGTAAGATGTGAATACTTCCGTCAAGGACATGAGAAGGAAAGTGGTACGTAAGTACATTATAAAGGAAGCTGTAAGTGTTTTCATGCTTCAGAGATAAACAGATAATCATTTCCACATACAAGTTAAAATAGTATGGAAATAATTTTTCATGGGAGAGTAACAACTGAAGTCAGAAATGTTTGTGGTTGCTCATATGGAGGAGGCTTTGTTAGATGAATGTATTGACTGGGCAAGAAGTAGTCACTAGTTTGTGTGAGCTGTTGCTTTCAAAATTCAAAATCCTGTGCAGGGTAGCTCTGATTTCAGATAAAGTTGCCTATGTTGGTAGAATTATCATTTCTCTTTTTGTTTTGGAATTATTTATAAGCAGGAATTTTTCTAGTGGAAAAAATTTTCTCCGTGGCCTTGTTTATTATCGAAGTATAATGTTCCTGTACAGTTGCTTAGGTGTTCATAACAAGCTTGTGGATCCCAAAAGGCATGGAAGAATTATTTCTGGTGGTCTTTGAATATGTAATTGTTGCCAGTTGAGAAAGCAAAATTCCAAGTAAGTTGAAAGAACTTTCACAAATAACACAATGTAATTGCAAGGCATGAAGCTCAATATATAGTTTATATAATAGTAACACAAAGTTTTCAAGGACCTGTCCAACAAGGGTCTTCACAGAGGTGTATATTAACCTTCTGCTGGACACTGTACTTGTTTTAACTTATTAAAACATTCTGGCTGTGCATTTGAAATTACACCTGTTGAAAACATACACTTACAGCTTTTTTGTTTCGTTGTGAGCATTACCAAAAGCATCTAACAATAACGATAAAATCATGATCATCAAAAGGCAGAAAATTCTTCATCTTTGCTAAGATATATTGGTTTTGAGGTCTAGGCCAAGGACACATAATGGAATTTATTTACTCTTTTTAATAGTGTATTGGGGAAATACAATGTAAAAATCCAAACTTTGAAAACAGTGTATAAGTGATCTACAAAATCCCTCTTTACTTTTCAGAATAGTTTGATACAGTGTTCACATAAATATGGAATGTCTCATAATAGCTTTGCTTTATGGTTAGATTTAATTTTGTGCATCATTTTAGGAACATTTCTGATACTTTGACAAGGGATAAATTTGTATCTGATCTAGCTGAAATTCAGTCATAATTTACTAAAGCAAGTTTAGGGATGACTGGATTGCCTGTATTTTGAGACCATTTCTATATCATTTACTTCTATTTTCATTTTTATCTGTCAACAGTTCAGAAAAGGTTTTTATAGTTAATTATTCTCTGTAGACTTAAGTTTCATATGAAGAGATCATCTACCCAATATCTCTCTTTCCACTCTTTCACTCACTTCATTAAAATATAGATTCTCTAATTTCCATTTTTGAGTATTATTTTTCCATTATCCAAACTAGAACCTTGAATCAGTAAGTGAATTCTGCATTTGTTTTCTTCATTATGTATGTAAGACCCGTGTAGGTCTTGGCTGCACCACTTGAGTCAAGGTCCTTCTCGCTTTATATCTAAAGATAATTGCTCTCTCTACCTCTCATCCAGTGGTTTTCATCCAGAGGGAATTTTTCCCCCATAGGGAATTTTGCCCCCAGAGGGCATTTGGCAATATTTGGAGACAGGTGGAGTTGTTAGAGCGAGGATGTGGTCCTATGGGCATGTAGTAAGAAGAGGCCATTGATAATGATAAACATCAGACAAAGCACAGGACATCACACCCACATAACAATTTATCAGCCCAAAGTGACAGTGATGCTTAGATTAAGAAATGCTGCCCTAAGCCCTCTTCCATCATTCTTGCTCCAGATGACTCTTTTCAAAGTAGTACTCTCATTGAATAAATCATCTGAGGAGTCATTGTCCATGGGTGTTGTCTTGAGTATATGATTTAAATTTTCAACCTTGGTTTCAAACTTGTACAACTAATATATCCTAACCCTGGGCTTTTGTTAGTTGTGATGGTGTCTTCCATAGCATACAGCGTGGATTTTAGGCCCCCAGGGTCTTTTCAGCATTTTCCTTTCTTTGTTCTGGGGAATTGTACTCTCTGTACTTCTAAACTCCCAGCTCTCAAGTCTTAGAAGGCTTGGTTGACTTTTATGAGACAGTTGGTCCAATGAGCATGTGTCATTATCTGTATGTTACTTATAATGATTTATCTCCTCCTATCTACTATTATCTTTGGTTTAAAAAGTTGTTTCTATCACTGAAAGCCATTTTACAAAAATTATTTAATATGGAGTGGATGGACTTCTATATAAAACAGATGAAACCAAAGTTTCATTTACTTGAGCAGAATGAAACACTTCAGTTTCCTTGATTTTCTGCTTATTTCCAAGCAAACTTTGAGCTATGTATCTAAGAATATTAAGGTGTTAACTTCTGTCTTATTTTTTAAATTTTTGATATATATTTCATCATAAAAATCTTTCGAGAGTATACATTTTCTATAACAGGAATTACCTGTTAATAGATTTCTATATACCTCCTGGTTTTCTGTGTAGCACTTAGTATATACGCAATGGATATGTGTCAATGGCCATGTCATAAAAAGTAGTGCTAGAAACAAAGTAAACAGAAGACAGAATCTTATCTAGGTAGGTTTGTAGAGTATAAGGGCTAAATAAATACATAGGTAAATATATATGGCTTTTCACTAAAAATCCACTAAAATGAACTATGTTGTTGTTTAATTGCTAAGTCATGTCCGGCTGTTTGTGACCTCATGAACTGCAGCACAGCAGCGTTACCCATCCTTTACTCTCTCTCAGAGTTTGCTCAGACTCAGGTCTGTTGCGTCAGCCTTGCCGTTCAGCCATCGCATCCTCTGCTGCCCCCTTCTCCTTTTACTTTCAATCTTTCCCACGTCAGGGTCTTTTACAATAAGTCAGCCAAAGTACTGGACCTTCAGCTTCAACATCAGTCCTTCCAATGAATATTCAGGGTTGATTTCCTTATTATTGATTTGTTTGATCTTGCAATTGAATGAACTCTTGAGTCTTCTCCAGGACCTCAGTCTGAAAGCATCATTTCTTCGGTACTTAGCCTTCCTTATGGTCCAGCTCTCACATTCATACATGACTACTGGCAAAACTATGGCTTTGGCTGTATGGACCTTTGTCAGCAGAGTGATGTCTTTGCTTTTCAATATGATGTCTGCTGCTGCTGCTGCTAAGTCGTTTCAGTTGTGTCCGACTCTGTGTGACCCCATAGATGGCAGCCCACCAGGCTCTACCATCCCTGGGATGTCTAGGTTTGTCTAAAAGAACTAAAAACAGGGAATATACTCCATTCTGAAAGTTGGGAACCTCCTCACCTTTAAACTTCAAACTCATAGAAATACCTTCCTCATGTTATCCCATTTCAACCTGACTTTTTTAAAAAAAGGATATAGAGATTTGTGACTTAGCTCCCATAAATTAATGTACTCCTCAGAAGCATACAAAAGGAAGAAAGTTTCCTGGGAACTTCCCAGTTATTGCAGTTTGGTAGAGTAAGGGCTGGGTTCACTGTTCGGAAGTTGACCCTTGCACTTTGGAAATCCATTCCTCAATTTAGTAATGGGCTGTGTAGAACAGAAGGAAGAATTTACAGTTATGATTTTTTTATTGACTTGTTTATTTTTTTTGTGAAGATTAAATAAAACATGCAAGACAGAGTCTCCTAAGTGCACATCTCCTCCCTTCAGAAACCCAATTTTATCTTGGGTAAGAAAGTTATGACCAACCTAGATAGCATATTAAAAAGCAGAGATATTACTTTGCCAACAAAGGTCTGTCTAGTCAAGGCTATGGTTTTTCCAGTGGTCATATATGAATGTGAGAGTTGGACTGTGAAGAAAGCTGAGCACCGAAGAATTGATGCTTTTGAACTGTGGTCGTGGAGAAGATTCTTGAGAGTCCCTTGGACTGCAAGGAGAGCCAACCAGTCCATCCTAAAGGAGATCAGTCCTGGGGGTTCATTGGAAGGACTTGACGCTAATGCTGAAACTCCAGTACTTTGGCCACCTCATGTAAAGAGTTGACTCACTGGAAAAGACTCTGATGCTGGGAGGGATTGGGGGCAGGAGGAGAAGGGGACGACTGAGGATGAGATGGCTGGATGGCATCACTGACTCGATAGACACGAGTCTGAGTGAACTCCAGGAGTTGGTAATGGACAAGGAGGCCTGGCGTGCTGTGATTCATGGGATCGAAAAGAGTTGGACATGACTGAGCGGCTGAACTGAACTGAAGAATGTCATTTCCTAACTAACCATACAGCTTGGATTGGTCTGTCAGGCATAACTAAAGATTTTCTGGAAACTTTATTTATAAGAGCCCTTTTCCCTCTCCCTCTCTCTCAAAAGCAGAGATATTACTTTGCCAACAAAGGTCTGTCTAGTCAAGGCTATGGTTTTTCCAGTGGTCATATATGAATGTGAGAGTTGGACTGTGAAGAAAGCTGAGCACCGAAGAATTGATGCTTTTGAACTGTGGTCGTGGAGAAGATTCTTGAGAGTCCCTTGGACTGCAAGGAGAGCCAACCAGTCCATCCTAAAGGAGATCAGTCCTGGGGGTTCATTGGAAGGACTTGACGCTAATGCTGAAACTCCAGTACTTTGGCCACCTCATGTAAAGAGTTGACTCACTGGAAAAGACTCTGATGCTGGGAGGGATTGGGGGCAGGAGGAGAAGGGGACGACTGAGGATGAGATGGCTGGATGGCATCACTGACTCGATAGACACGAGTCTGAGTGAACTCCAGGAGTTGGTAATGGACAAGGAGGCCTGGCGTGCTGTGATTCATGGGATCGAAAAGAGTTGGACATGACTGAGCGGCTGAACTGAACTGAAGAATGTCATTTCCTAACTAACCATACAGCTTGGATTGGTCTGTCAGGCATAACTAAAGATTTTCTGGAAACTTTATTTATAAGAGCCCTTTTCCCTCTCCCTCTCTCTCATGTTTTTTCTTGATTGGAAAATATCCCAATATGCACTATTAATGGAAAATAATGAATTCTTTCCTTTCAAAACAGAGTATCTATTTCCAATGACCAAAATATTGTAGCTAATATTTTAGCATTATCATAACTCCACTGTTATATTTTTATCACACATAATGTCTGTCAAGAATTTGATCAGAGTAACTGATTTTCTGAGGCGTGTTATAAGCTTGCTATGGATAGAATCTGAGATGATCTGATAGAATGTAAATACTTACTTTTTTAAAGTTCAATATTTATTTGATTGCATTCACATTCTTGTCCCAGGTCTTACACCTTACGTGAAGCTAGGTCATCAACCTGGAAGGAATGGGTCCTGAGAGTTGGAATATTGATATATCAGAGATTCAGAATGACCGGAATGTTCAAACAGAAACACTGTGTATGTATTAGTTGCTTAGTCATGTCCAATGCTTTGTGATGCCACGGACTGTAGCCTGGTAGGCTCCTCTGTCCATGGAATTTTCCAAGCAAGAATACTGGAGTGGGTTGCCATTTCCTTCTCCAGTGGATCTTCCCGACCCAGGGATCAAACCCAGGTCTCCCACAGTGCAGGCAGATTCTTCACCCTCTGGGCCACCAGGGAAGCCATGGAATTCCCATCTCATCTTTTACCATCTGATCTGATTGTTTACCCCCAAAATAATGGGTTTGGTAGTACTAGTTAAAATTAGATGGATTGCTAAGACTTTGAATCCTCTCCTTTTATGCTTTCGCTCTTATGGCTTAGCTGCCATAATTAAAGCAATGTACACTAGTGTTTCTTGTTTATAAGTATGAGTAAGCCTGAGAATAATTTGCACATGATACATTTAGTCATGAAGTGAAAATAATTATTTTCTGATGCTTTTGAATTGCTCACTCCTCTCCTTTTATCTTTCTCCTTACTTCTCTTTCACTAATCATATTTCTAACCATAATAACTTACTGTTACACTGACCAATATGAAGAATAAAAGTTAAATCCCAGTAGAAGCCAAATAACATAGAGTTTCAGCTGTTAAGCTGTGGGTTCATTTATTTGATTGTTGCTTACAAGATATTTTCCTCATCTGTTACAAAGGCTTTCTAGTATCTTTGAGCTACCAATTTTACTCAATTTTTCGTGATTGTTCTGTAAAGTCAAAGAAAATAGGGTCAGAAGAAATAGAATAGGGTCTATTAATTCACCATTAATTCATGGTCCTCAGAGTCCCCAGTAATAATTCTCATTATTCATAATCCCGTACTTGAAAGCGCATCCTCTCCTAGCTGTTATCTTTCTCACATTATCTTCAAATTTGTGGTAATTACAGTTTTGTTGATTAAGTTTATTTTTAATGAGCTCTGAATTATTCTATTGGGTTACATGAAATAGATCAGCTATTTTCAGATGAATTGACATAACATGAATGAAGTGAAGTCACTCAGTCATGCCCGACTCTTTGCGACCCCATGGACTGTAACCTACTACGCTCCTCCGTCCATGGGATTTTCCAGGCAGGAGTACTGGAGTGGGCTGCCATTTCCTTCTCCAGAGGATCTTCCTGACCCAGGGATCAAACCCAGGTCTCCTGAACTGTAGGCAGACGCTTTACCATCTGAGCCACCAGGGAAGCCCCAGAGTAAATGGTGATGACTATTCTTGATGCTGTCTTGCTAGTAGCAAAATATAAATTCAATAGTTACTATACTTAAAGTAACAAAACTCTATTCTGTGTTTATTTACAGTTTTAAAAGATCATGTTTTAGTTTCAAAAACTGGAACTACTATTCTTTTGTAGCTTCCTAGGTGATGGCAACTCACTCCAGTACTCTTGCCTGGAAAATCCCATGGACGGAGGGCCCTGGAAGGCTACAGTCCATGAGGTCTCGAAGAGTCGGACATGACTGAGCGATTTCACTTTTACTTTTCACTTTCATGTACTGGAGAAGGAAATGACAACTCACTCCAGTGTTCTTGCCTGGAGAATGCCAGGGGTGGGGTAGCCTGGTGGGCTGCCGTCTGTGGGGTCGCACAGAGTCGGACACGACTGATGCAACTTAGCAGCAGCAGCTCCCTGTCCCACAATGAAAATAAGAGATTGTTTCAAATGCTATTTCAGATATTCACTTTCTGAATGGCTCTTAAAAAAAGATGATTAGCAGTTTTCTTGTTGAAGTATGTTAAACAGGAGTGTTTAAGTGTTTCTTGTTTAAGTCAAATTTAGTCACAATCTTTTTTGTTTTTATTAGTAAAATTGTGAAACTTTTGGTGCCAGAGTAAACCTTTTACATATTTGTCCCTCAATTTGTCAAGCTATTTTTTTTCTAAAATGGAAAGAGCTGTACATAGTTAAAAAAAAAAACCCACAAATTCTATATTCCTTTAAAATTCCCACCCCATGGATTTTTGTAGTTGAATATGGATAGGGATTTCTTCCCATGTATCTTAAGTATCATACAGCTTGGTGTACGATCCATATTTTAGAGTTCATCATTGTCATCACGTAGTACCTATGGCCTAGCATATTGGGCAGTCCTCTGCTAAGAGCTATAAAACAGTTATTTTTAAAACATATTCTTGGCTTCTTGTGGTTGATGTGAAAGTGGATGTTTCTGGACAGAGCTCTAGTTACTGAGGATTCTGTCTTGTTTCTCTACAAACAAGTCAGTCCGTATGAGCCTAACATAGTTTGCCTTTAGACTTATCTGAAATTTGAATCAACTCAAATATAGCTCATCTATATTCAGTATTCCTCTTCTATAACTTGATTTATTGTGTTTTGTACATCCTAGGAATTAGCAACATAGCAAATGGCAGGAAATCCCCATTAATTATTTTGCTTAGAAGGGTGGACAAATAAGTACTGAGAAGCTTATTGTCATTTCTTAGAGTGTTTAAATGTCAAGCATATTAAAATAAAGCCTTAATCTGTATACAATCTTCTCATAAATTTCTTTTTTTGGATTAATGAACCTATTATAAGCAAACAGACTAATGTTATGAGATATTGAAAACTCTACACTATTGGGACATACACATAGTACTATATATAAATAGATGAATAATAAGGACCTACTTACAGGACAAAGAAGATATATTCAAGATATTATTGAATATACTGCAAGATATATTCAGTATCTTGTAGTACTCTATAATGGAAAAGAATCGGAAAAGAAATATATGTATACATATATATGTGTAACTAATCATTTTGCTGTACACCTGAAGCCAGCACATTGTACATTAACTGTATTTCAGCTTTTTTAATGATTAAATATTTTAAATGAGAAACAAAAATTGCAGTGTACCTAGTCAAAACCAATGGATTTTTTTAACTCTTTGATTAAACAAATCTGTTTTGTTTCTCTCATAAAATATCCACTTTATCCCTTCTAAACATCACCGACTCGAAGGACATGAGTTTGAGCAGGCTCCAGGAGTTGGTGATGGACAGGGAAGCCTGGCGTGCTGCAGTCCATGGGGTCGCAAAGAGTCGGATACAACTGAGCGACTGAACTGAGCTGAACTGAAACAGCACATTACTGGTTAAAAGCAAAAAGATAGCATGCTATAAAGGAATATACAAGAAATTGTTACCTCGGAATGAACATAATGTTTGTAAATCAGGATGTCCCCTCAGTACTGAATATCAAGATCACGAACATGATGAACAAGGCTTCTTCCTTAATAATTAGAAAAACCTCCCCAAGCTCTCCTTTCTTGAAGACTTACTTTTAAAACTGAGAAATGCAATATCCAGAATGCCATTGTAAGCAAGTCTTAGGTTATCTCTCTGTTCTTATTTTTGTTTTGTCTTTGGCCTGCATTGATGAGAACTTATTTCCAAGTAAAATGCGTGAATCCAAACAAAACAAACCTAAGCAGCTAGATTTTTTTAGTGCATGTTTTCCTTTCGTTTTTCAAGTCACAGAAATAAGTATTTCATTCTGCAAGAGGGCTGTATTTCTTATAAGAATGATATACGTAATGACTTGTAAGAACTTCCTGTCATTGAACTTGAGTTTACTTTTAAATGTCTTTTAATATATTCCTATCATAATTATCAATCATTTTTACTTTCATGATGTAGTGTTCACTACACAAGTGTCTCTTGCTCTTCTCATTGAATGTGTGATAAGCCAGACAGACATTTTCTCCCCTGCAACTACTAATCCTCTCCGCTAGTATTTTAATTATTGATAGCTGCCAGGCACTTATTTGTCTTTTAAAGGTCTTCCAGTCCCAATCAGAATGAATAAACAATTAAAAGGAAGAAAGGTTTTGTAGATTTAGTTTTCCTTTTGATTGTGTGTGTTCTATATAACACTTAAATTATTCTTTATGAAATTAGTACATCCAGGAAACCAGAGATTTATGCCTTAGGCTGGGTGAATGGAAAATATGTCAGCGCTTCCTTTGTGAGGTTTCCAGGGTGCCCCTGGAGATTTTTAAATGCACTGCTTATTTGTGTTCTCCCCAGATCTTTTTTGGTTTATTATAATGCTGGAGAAATAATTAAACTGTTGCCTAGCCTTTCCTAGGCTCTACACCTCACTGAAAACATGTCGGCAGAGCAAGCAAACGTTCATCATGTCTCAATAAAAAACAGATCCTGCCAGGGATCATGCCAAAACCAACCAAGCATGACAGTCAAATCAATGTATGTTTTGGTTTCAATTTTTATTTTTGCCTTTGCTTTAGCAACTTGACTCTGGTATATGTTGTTCCCGATGGCTTATCATTTTATGGCATGACAGTTCCTGAAATGGACAAGGCTTCCTGCTAACCTTTGCCATGTGTGTATGTGTGACAACATAAACTATAAGAGAAAGTGACATTTGACTCAGTAAATATTTGTGTTATGTCCCCTACATCTGTTTTACAGAACTTCCTTTATACCTCCATCTCTATTCACTGAACAATACTGGCTCTACATTTTGTCTGAATATTACCAATTCTGGAATCAGTATCCCAATTTTCAAGTTAGACTTTTTATTATTATTGACCCAAGAGAGTTAATTCTCTCATCAGTTTATATTCACATCATAAAACATAGATTAATTTGGTTGTTTTTTATTTATTTACTCTTTTACTATTTGAGGGGAAGAGCATATGTATCATGCTGTGTGTTAGACCACACAGCCAGCTTATTGCTGCTGAGTCATATAAAAATTTCAAAAGGGATTATCTTTTTAATTTGATATTAAACTGGGCATAAAAATTAATGGGTCAAAACTACGGTCATTTAGAAGCTTGTTTTCTTGGATAAGATTATCCCTGATGCTATTAAGTGCTGGGAGTCTAATACATTCCAATCCTGATTTCAAGTCTGTATTTTTTAGTTACTGTCTGTGTGACTTTGGAAAAGTTACTCAGGCTCTCTTGGTTTTAAGTTTCTAGTTAATGGAATTTACCCTGTAGGATGCATTGTTTTCTTTACCCTTTTTCCCTGGTAGTTTTGTCAGGTAGCATCCGGTTTCATACTACTGCTGATTGTTTTTTGAGTTTTATGTGCATGGTTACTTTTGTCCTTTCCTGTCAACTTAAAATCAGTGATGATTTAATATATATTGGCTTGACTCTCTGTACAATGAGAAATTCAATATGACTTCCATCCCTCTTCGCATTCCAGTGCTCTGTAGTGTACTTTACATATTTGGGGGCTTCCCTAGTGGCTCAGATGGTAAAGCATCTGCCTGCAATGACTATTTGAGGGGAAGAGCATACATATCATGCTGTGTGTTAGACCACACAGCCAGCTTATTGCTGCTGAGTCATATAAAAATTTCAAAAGGGATTATCTTTTTAATTTGATATTAAACTGGGCATAAAAATTAATGGGTCAAAACTACGGTCATTTAGAAGCTTGTTTTCTTGGATAAGATTATCCCTGATGCTATTAAGTGCTGGGAGTCTAATACATTCCAATCCTGATTTCAAGTCTGTATTTTTTAGTTACTGTCTGTGTGACTTTGGAAAAGTTACTCAGGCTCTCTTGGTTTTAAGTTTCTAGTTAATGGAATTTACCCTGTAGGATGCATTGTTTTCTTTATCCTTTTTCCCTGGTAGTTTTGTAAGGTAGCATCCGGTTTCATACTACTGCTGATTGTTTTTTGAGTTTTATGTGCATGGTTACTTTTGTCCTTTCCTGTCAACTTAAAATCAGTGATGATTTAATATATATTGGCTTGACTCTCTGTACAATGAGAAATTCAATATGACTTCCATCCCTCTTCGCATTCCAGTGCTCTGTAGTGTACTTTACATATTTGGGGGCTTCCCTAGTGGCTCAGATGGTAAAGCATCTGCCTGCAATGCGGGAGACCGGGGTTTGATCCTTGGGTCAGGAAGATCCCCTGGAGAAGGAAATGGCAATCCACTCCAGTACCTCTTGCATGGAAAATCTCATGGATGGAGGAGGCTGGTAGGCTACAGTCCATGGGGTTGCAGAGAGTCAGACATGACTGAGCAACTTCACTCACTTTATATATTTTTGAAAAAAAAAACCTTATCTTTGCAAAATAATTATTAAAAAGTACTGTTTTGCTTTCAGTTCAGTCGCTCAGTCATGTCTGACTCTTTGCGACCCCATGAATCACAGCATGCCAGGCCTCCCTGTCCGTCACTGACTCCCAGAGTTCACTCAGACTCACGTCCATTGAGTCAGTGATGCCATCCAGCCATCTCATCCTCAGTTGTCCCCTTCTCCCCCTGCCCTCAATCCCTCCCAGCATTAGCGTCTTTTCCAATGAGTCAACTCTTCATATGAGGTGGCCAAAGTATTGGAGTTTCAGCTTTAGCATCAGTCCCTCCAGTGAACACCCAGACTAATCTTTAGAATGGACTGGTTGGATCTCCTAGCAGTCCAAGGGACTCTCAAGAGTCTTCTCCAGCACCACAGTTTAAAAGCATCAATTCTTCGGCGCTCAGCTTTCTTCCAAGTCCAACTCTCACATCCATACATAACCATAGGAAAAACCATAGCCTTGACCAGACAGACCTTTGTTGGCAAAGTAATGTCTCTGCTTTTGAATATGCTATCTAGGTTGGTCATAACTTTCCTTCCAAGGAGTAAGCATGTTTTAATTTCATGGCTGCAGTCACCATGATCTATTTAAAACAATGCTCTGTCCATCTCTGTTTAACTGAGTAATTTTCTCTGTAACAATCTGTAAATATTGAGGGACAGCTAGGTACCATTTTCTTGTTTATGAGTCTTTTATCTCAGGTTCCATGAATATCAAACCCCTGATTTTTTCTTACAGAGTATGTCTGCTCCTTCTCAGACTCCTTGCCAGCTCCTTTACTTCTCATAGACCCCTAAATACCACACAGTCCTGTGTGATCCCTCCAAATTCTCACCCACTGGTATGTTTTTACATACCATCCATTTGAAAATGACTTAACTTCTGTGTCCTACACTCTCAACCTGCCTCGTAGCTCAGTTGGTAAAGAATCTACTTGCAGTGCAGGAGATCTGGATTTGATTCCTGGTCGGGAAGATTCCCTGGAGAAGGAAATGGCAACCCACTTGAGTGTTCTTGCCTGGAGAATTACATGGAGAGTCTGGCAGGCTACAGTCCATGTAGTCACAAGAATCAAATACGACTTAGTGACTAAACCAGTAAACCACCACCCATACTGTCAACTACCTCTTTGGTATTTTGCCTCGGATTTCTCCCTCAAATCTCAGATTTATCCAAAATGGAGTTTGTAATTTCCCCCAATACCCAAAACCTGCTTCTGGCGAAGGAAGCTTTCTATAATTTTTGTAGTAACCCTCTATCTGTAATATCGCCTTTTGTCTTCAAGTCTTTTTTTTTTTTTTTTACAGTGAGTATACTGAATACAGTGAACCAAGCTTTTTTTCGCTTATTGCCGCTCTCATTATCTTTTTCAGTCACTTGAACCTCCTTATGTTTTATGTATGGCTGTTATAAAGGGGATGTAGCTGTGTTTAGTTTTTCATCCATCCTGACAATCTTGTGTTTTTACCTATGGGCTGAGTCATTTATAATTATTCAAATTAGGAAACTATTTTGAGTGCTTACTCTTATTTTTTGCCCTCTGTCTAGTCTACTTTTTTCATATTTTTCGTAACTGTTTAAGATTTTTGTCTTTCATTAGTTTTTTCCCTATCATTAACAGTTTTTTTAATCTTGAAATTCTTGAAGTAATTTCAGGCTTAGAAAAGGTTTCAAAAATAGTACAGAGAATTTCTGTATACCCTTGACCCAGAATATCTAATATTAATATCTCATGTCCCTGCAATGTCAAAATCAGAAAATTAACATTGATATGATACTGTTCTTTAATCTATAAGTATTATTAAATTTTGTCCATTTTCCCTATTATTCTTCTTCTGGTTCATGCTTCAATCCGGGAACACACGTTGCATTTTGTTCTCACTTCTTTTTAGTCTCCTTTAATTTGGGACACATTGATTTTGTCTTCATGACCTTGCATTTTTGACAAACACTGGCCTGTTATTGGTTTAATGTCTCTCAATTTATGTTTGTGTTTTGTTTTCTCATGAATAAATTCAAGCTGTGCATTTTTGGCAAGAATAGGAGTAGAATTTATTCTTTTCAGTGCATCATACCAGGGTCTAATAATACCTATGTTTCTTACTATTGATGATGGTGGGCTTTCCCACGTGGCAATAGTGGTAAAGAACCTACCTGCAGTGCAGAAGATACTGAGATGCAGGCTCAGTCCCTGGGTTGGGAAGATCCCCTAGAGGGAGGGCACGGCAACCCACTCCAGTGTTCTTGCCTGGGCAATCCCATGGACAGTGGAACCTGGCGGGCTACAGTCCACAGGGTCACACAGAGTTGGACACAACTGAAGTGACATGACTGAAGTTGGACACGACTTAGCATGCACGCCCTGTTGATGTTATTTGTGACCACATGGTTAAAATAGTAGTTGCCAGGTTTTCCCACTGAAAATTTATCATTTTTCCCTTTCTGATTAGTAAGTATGTTGTGGGGAGATACCATGAAACTATGTAAATATCCCAATTTTTATCATAGTTTTACAAGCTAATCATAGTATACATTAATGTTTCTTGCTGGAAATAATTATATGGTGATGCTTGTCAAAATGTGGTTATTTTATTTCTACCATTCTTTCCAAGTTTAATAATTAAAAGTCTATAATAAGGAAGAGTTTCTGTCTTCCTCTCTTCTTTCATCTCTCTCTCCCTGTCTGTCAGTTCATGAGTATTAGTTAGTATTAGTTTTATTTTATGAATTTTGCTGAATAACTTTGTTATTTTGTTGCTTCATTTGTGCCAAATTTGGTCATTAAGAGGACTTTCATGTTACTTACTGTCCTCATCAGATTTTGAGCATCCCTTACTCTTTAGCACCAAAAGATGTTTTAAGATTTTCTAGTTTCCTCTCTCAGCATTGGAATCAGCAATTTCTTAAATGCAAATTTCTTTTATTAGATAATAGTATTTAGAAACCAGATCTGGGCACTAAGGGTGCTCACTGCTCCTGGAGCATCATTATTTGAGTAGGCATTGCTAGGAAGTGTATGTATTTTTATACACTTATTTCTATATTTATATACATACATTTGTATGTAATGTATACTTTATCTACACTACACCATGAGTTCACACTGACATCTGTTTCCAGTCCAATAACATGGGATCTTTCTAGCCTCCCCCTTTCCTTATATGTTACCCTTTTCTTCCAGGGTGAGGAATCTAGCTTTTATTATCAGTAGTATGTTTACTCCTTTGTTCATTCTTGGAATACACATAAGTGTGATTTCAGAATTGCTAGCACGTATATCTGGTAAAACAAATTTACTAATTAGAGTACAATAGCTATATGTACTTCTTTGTCTTAAAATGTAGAATGAAAATAGTATTCTCCAAAGATAATTAGGTTATTTTCATTTTCATTCTCTTCAGTTTTATTATTTATTTATGAAATATTTTACTTCATTTGATGTTATTAATCATTCATTCTGAATTACCCCTACATTCATCCCGATGGACACCAAGAAAAATTTCTATTCAGTTTGGAGTGTTACCTTACAGTCTTTTGCCTTATTTCTTTATCTGTTTTTTGCCATATGGGGTGGTTCATTAATTTATATGGCTGAATCTTAATTTCTTTCTTTTGTGTAATAACTCTGTGTAGAAGTATTAAGTTCACTCTTGTTCCTTTGTTGTGAATTTGGCTAGTTTAAACATAATCTGACTTACTGCTGCCTTCCCTGTCGATGTAGCAAAATGCAGATTCTTTAGTTAATTTTTCTTATTCAGTGGTGGAGGAATCTTCTGTTAGTTAAGTATCCTAAATTTTCCCCTTCACCTCTCAACTACTTTATATTACTTCTCTTTTCCCTCTTGTATTTTTCTCTTCTGGGAGAGGACTGGCACTGCCATTCAAGCATAAAGTCATTTCTCGTGGTCATGCTGTTTTTATGCATGATGTAATTCTATTTTTTACTTTTTTTTTTTTTTTTCTATTTTTACATACTTTTAAAAAAGTTGTCTTTACCCTTAAAGCAGGCTTATTCTCTCTGTTGATGGTTTTAGATGGTCACAGTAGCTTTCCACTTCCTTCAGGTTTTTGTCAGACTGCCTTTAACTGTCATGAAGCCTTGAGACAGGGCAGAGGCGCATGCGAAATTATTCACTGAAATTCGGTGGTTTTTTGTTTTTATCTTTTAACTTCCAGTTATTTTGAAGTTTGGAAATTCTTTCCCTTCAACAGTGAAAGTGTTGTATGTTAGTGTTTGTGTTTTAATCTTTTCATTGTTAATTATTGTTTTTGGAGAAAATATTGAGAGCGTCACCATTGGCTTTAGATCCCTGAAAACCCCTAGAAGTCTTTTATCCCATATCCCCTCTACTAAGTTTCATGTTCTGTTGTTCATGGACTATTTCGTAGATTTTTTGAAATTTTATTTTGCTTATTTATGTGGAAATCTGAATATTTTAATCTGCCCAAACTTTCATGGATCTTAGAACATTTTGTTTAATCACTTGCCTTCCGCCTTTTATGCTAGGGTTCTTTTTTTAAACAATTGATCTGGCGCCTGCGGGTCTTGGTTGCGGCGGGTGGGGTCTAGCTCCCTGATCAGGTTCAACGTTTAGTGTTCCATGGTTTCCTTGAAATTTATCTACTTGTTGAATTTCCTTTTTACCCACTTTGGAATTCAATAGGTTTCCTTCATGAAGGAATTCCTATATTCTATAAATTCTGGACAATTTTTTAGCAATAACTTATTCATTACTTATTCCCATTATCTTGCTCCTCACTTTCTGATTAACTATATATTAAACATTGCTATCATATCTGCCAAATCTCTTAACTTCTCTTTATATGTTCTGAAAAGAACTTTGAATAATTTCTTCAATGCTGTCTTCAGTTTCAGTAATTCTCTTTTCAGGTGAGTCTAATATGTTTGATCCATCTTTTGAGACATTTTGTTTAAATTGTAACATTTTTATTTGTAAATTTTATTTCTTCTTTTTCAAGCCTGCTCTTTCTTTTTTTTTTATTTTAAATTTATTTATTTAAATTGGAGGCTAATTACTTTACAATATTGTATTGGTTCTGCCACACATCAACATGAATCCGCCACGGGTGTACATGTGTTCCCCATCCTGAACCCCCCTCCCACCTCCCTCCGCATAAGCCTGATCTTCTTTAAGGGCCTTTGCTTTCTTTTGTGATTCCATACTTGTTTATTTTGGGTTTTCTTGCATAGTTGTAAAATATTGTGTGCCTGGAAATCCTAATGCTGGATTCATTTTGAAACTAACCTGGTCTGTTGTTTTCTTCATAGCTTACTACTTTGAGTGCATAATATGTTTTCATGTGTTTGTCTAACTTTCCCAACTACATATACTGTTTAGTGAAAAAAAATCTATTCATTCATATCTTAATATATAACTTATAACTGAATATCAGGGAACTTCTTGAAATATAGTCATTGAAAGAAGTCTCATTCTTATGAGGAAACATAGTTTTTAATACAAAGGGAAATACTTTTCCGTGGAACTTTACAAGTAAAATTTTGGATACTAACTACTTACACATTGAACCAATATTGAAGTCTAATAGTCATGAACTAGACATTTTTTTCTATTTTAACTGCTCAGAACTATTTCAACAATAATTCTCTCTGCCCACTTTCATGTTCCTATCAAGAAGTTATGTTTGAATTGGGCTATTTTAGTTATCTTTCCTTGATTTAAGTTTGTAGTTAAAATTTTGAATCTAAAGTTTATGGAAAAATTTTACCCAGGCTTTATGTTCTAAGATAAATTATCAGTATATTTGTCTACTAACACCTGAGCCATCTTCAGAAAGATAGCCTTCTGAATAATCTTTTTGTCCATCCTATCATTTCTCACCCATTGTCGAAATAGTATCCATTGCTTACCAACACCTAGTATACAAATTTTTTGCTTATGCAACCACCTCAAGTAAGAGAATACCTACATCATTGTCTATTTTATCCTCCTGACTTGGGTATATTAGTGTAAATTTATTCTTGTCCCTTACACTTATCTCTGAGACCAGGCTTTTTTTTTTTTTTTCCATAGGAGAGAAATCATGTAGCATAAATTTCTTGTTTTTGACATCTTTCCAGTTTTCAAGTACAGATACAAGTTTTTTCTCTTATTTTTATTTTCAGGAGGTTATTTCTATAATGACATATCTTTATCTAAAATTTTTGATGCTTCAAATATATCTTAACAGTTTTATATAAAGCCAGATCTTTATAGAATTAATTAGCAAATTCATTTAGTTCGTTTCCTGAGTACCTATTGTAGGCATAGTACTTCGGTTTTAAAATTTAATTTGGGAGAGTTGCCTTTTACTTTCTACAGTTTAGTTAAGAAAATGGGATCTATACATATGCAAACTTGACAAAATATTTGTAAGAGATCGTGAGGCAAACTGTGACCATGCAAATTACTGATGTGCAATAAAATAGATGATTTCATAAGAGGAAGTCATCACAGGCAGGTCTTAGAAAATTCATGTGAATTAGAAAGACAGTTATTGGAATACAGTTTTATTGGAGAAAACAGTGATTGTATCAGTATGGCCACAGAAGCCAATTCTATATAGTAAAGGAGGGAAACTATGTTCAGGAGGCTTGACTGGGAATAATCTTGAGCTCTAAGGTGAATTTTGTGCTGAAAGTAATACCATGAAAATGATTGTTCTAGTAAGGTTAGTGCAGTAGCCAAGAGAAGAAAGAAGTAGCCAGCTAGGATACGCTAGCGGGATCTAGTTACAACATAGATGTGTATAAGAGACAGCCCCTGCGCTGTGTGCGGGTCTTCAGCCGAGGGGCTGCCAGGGAAGGCCATGTGCTGGTGCTTTTATTCAGCGCTTCTATTTTGTTCTTTTAAATACTTTCCGCATTTAAATGTTACATTTTTTTCCCCAGAGACACTTCTTCTTTTAGATTTACGTACTTATTTTAGAACTGCTTCTTTGTTCTCCATACCTTCTAACCGATTAGATTTTCTTTCTGAAATTATTTTTTTTTCCTACTTGCGGTACAGCATTTAGTGCCAGAGTGTTTTTAGGAATAAAATTTTATGTTTCTCTGAGGGAGTCCATCTTCTGTTTTTATTTAATAAATACTGTTTTGGGGTATTAAGTATAAGTATTCTAGGTTGATAGGTATTTTTGGAAGGAATTTTTGCTTCTTGGTGACTTTCTTTTTATTCTTAGCAGTCTGCAAATCTGTCGTGTTTTTGCTGCTGCTATTGCTGTGAGAAAAACTGTTGTCCATCTCTTAGTCCTCTGTTTGTTCTCTCTAGCTGCTTTAGGATCATGTCTTTACGTTTAGTGTTCCATGGTTTCCTTGAAATTTATCTACTTGTTGAATTTCCTTTTTACCCACTTTGGAATTCAATAGGTTTCCTTCATGAAGGAATTCCTATATTCTATAAATTCTGGACAATTTTTTAGCAATAACTTATTCATTACTTATTCCCATTATCTTGCTCCTCACTTTCTGATTAACTATATATTAAACATTGCTATCATATCTGCCAAATCTCTTAACTTCTCTTTATATGTTCTGAAAAGAACTTTGAATAATTTCTTCAATGCTGTCTTCAGTTTCAGTAATTCTCTTTTCAGGTGAGTCTAATATGTTTGATCCATCTTTTGAGACATTTTGTTTAAATTGTAACATTTTTATTTGTAAATTTTATTTCTTCTTTTTCAAGCCTGCTCTTTCTTTTTTTTTTATTTTAAATTTATTTATTTAAATTGGAGGCTAATTACTTTACAATATTGTATTGGTTCTGCCACACATCAACATGAATCCGCCACGGGTGTACATGTGTTCCCCATCCTGAACCCCCCTCCCACCTCCCTCCGCATAAGCCTGATCTTCTTTAAGGGCCTTTGCTTTCTTTTGTGATTCCATACTTGTTTATTTTGGGTTTTCTTGCATAGTTGTAAAATATTGTGTGCCTGGAAATCCTAATGCTGGATTCATTTTGAAACTAACCTGGTCTGTTGTTTTCTTCATAGCTTACTACTTTGAGTGCATAATATGTTTTCATGTGTTTGTCTAACTTTCCCAACTACATATACTGTTTAGTGAAAAAAAATCTATTCATTCATATCTTAATATATAACTTATAACTGAATATCAGGGAACTTCTTGAAATATAGTCATTGAAAGAAGTCTCATTCTTATGAGGAAACATAGTTTTTAATACAAAGGGAAATACTTTTCCGTGGAACTTTACAAGTAAAATTTTGGATACTAACTACTTACACATTGAACCAATATTGAAGTCTAATAGTCATGAACTAGACATTTTTTTCTATTTTAACTGCTCAGAACTATTTCAACAATAATTCTCTCTGCCCACTTTCATGTTCCTATCAAGAAGTTATGTTTGAATTGGGCTATTTTAGTTATCTTTCCTTGATTTAAGTTTGTAGTTAAAATTTTGAATCTAAAGTTTATGGAAAAATTTTACCCAGGCTTTATGTTCTAAGATAAATTATCAGTATATTTGTCTACTAACACCTGAGCCATCTTCAGAAAGATAGCCTTCTGAATAATCTTTTTGTCCATCCTATCATTTCTCACCCATTGTCGAAATAGTATCCATTGCTTACCAACACCTAGTATACAAATTTTTTGCTTATGCAACCACCTCAAGTAAGAGAATACCTACATCATTGTCTATTTTATCCTCCTGACTTGGGTATATTAGTGTAAATTTATTCTTGTCCCTTACACTTATCTCTGAGACCAGGCTTTTTTTTTTTTTTTCCATAGGAGAGAAATCATGTAGCATAAATTTCTTGTTTTTGACATCTTTCCAGTTTTCAAGTACAGATACAAGTTTTTTCTCTTATTTTTATTTTCAGGAGGTTATTTCTATAATGACATATCTTTATCTAAAATTTTTGATGCTTCAAATATATCTTAACAGTTTTATATAAAGCCAGATCTTTATAGAATTAATTAGCAAATTCATTTAGTTCGTTTCCTGAGTACCTATTGTAGGCATAGTACTTCGGTTTTAAAATTTAATTTGGGAGAGTTGCCTTTTACTTTCTACAGTTTAGTTAAGAAAATGGGATCTATACATATGCAAACTTGACAAAATATTTGTAAGAGATCGTGAGGCAAACTGTGACCATGCAAATTACTGATGTGCAATAAAATAGATGATTTCATAAGAGGAAGTCATCACAGGCAGGTCTTAGAAAATTCATGTGAATTAGAAAGACAGTTATTGGAATACAGTTTTATTGGAGAAAACAGTGATTGTATCAGTATGGCCACAGAAGCCAATTCTATATAGTAAAGGAGGGAAACTATGTTCAGGAGGCTTGACTGGGAATAATCTTGAGCTCTAAGGTGAATTTTGTGCTGAAAGTAATACCATGAAAATGATTGTTCTAGTAAGGTTAGTGCAGTAGCCAAGAGAAGAAAGAAGTAGCCAGCTAGGATACGCTAGCGGGATCTAGTTACAACATAGATGTGTATAAGAGACAGCCCCTGCGCTGTGTGCGGGTCTTCAGCCGAGGGGCTGCCAGGGAAGGCCATGTGCTGGTGCTTTTATTCAGCGCTTCTATTTTGTTCTTTTAAATACTTTCCGCATTTAAATGTTACATTTTTTTCCCCAGAGACACTTCTTCTTTTAGATTTACGTACTTATTTTAGAACTGCTTCTTTGTTCTCCATACCTTCTAACCGATTAGATTTTCTTTCTGAAATTATTTTTTTTTCCTACTTGCGGTACAGCATTTAGTGCCAGAGTGTTTTTAGGAATAAAATTTTATGTTTCTCTGAGGGAGTCCATCTTCTGTTTTTATTTAATAAATACTGTTTTGGGGTATTAAGTATAAGTATTCTAGGTTGATAGGTATTTTTGGAAGGAATTTTTGCTTCTTGGTGACTTTCTTTTTATTCTTAGCAGTCTGCAAATCTGTCGTGTTTTTGCTGCTGCTATTGCTGTGAGAAAAACTGTTGTCCATCTCTTAGTCCTCTGTTTGTTCTCTCTAGCTGCTTTAGGATCATGTCTTTACGTTTAGTGTTCCATGGTTTCCTTGAAATTTATCTACTTGTTGAATTTCCTTTTTACCCACTTTGGAATTCAATAGGTTTCCTTCATGAAGGAATTCCTATATTCTATAAATTCTGGACAATTTTTTAGCAATAACTTATTCATTACTTATTCCCATTATCTTGCTCCTCACTTTCTGATTAACTATATATTAAACATTGCTATCATATCTGCCAAATCTCTTAACTTCTCTTTATATGTTCTGAAAAGAACTTTGAATAATTTCTTCAATGCTGTCTTCAGTTTCAGTAATTCTCTTTTCAGGTGAGTCTAATATGTTTGATCCATCTTTTGAGACATTTTGTTTAAATTGTAACATTTTTATTTGTAAATTTTATTTCTTCTTTTTCAAGCCTGCTCTTTCTTTTTTTTTTATTTTAAATTTATTTATTTAAATTGGAGGCTAATTACTTTACAATATTGTATTGGTTCTGCCACACATCAACATGAATCCGCCACGGGTGTACATGTGTTCCCCATCCTGAACCCCCCTCCCACCTCCCTCCGCATAAGCCTGATCTTCTTTAAGGGCCTTTGCTTTCTTTTGTGATTCCATACTTGTTTATTTTGGGTTTTCTTGCATAGTTGTAAAATATTGTGTGCCTGGAAATCCTAATGCTGGATTCATTTTGAAACTAACCTGGTCTGTTGTTTTCTTCATAGCTTACTACTTTGAGTGCATAATATGTTTTCATGTGTTTGTCTAACTTTCCCAACTACATATACTGTTTAGTGAAAAAAAATCTATTCATTCATATCTTAATATATAACTTATAACTGAATATCAGGGAACTTCTTGAAATATAGTCATTGAAAGAAGTCTCATTCTTATAAGGAAATATAGTTTTTAATACAAAGGGAAATACTTTTCCGTGGAACTTTACAAGTAAAATTTTGGATACTAACTACTTACACATTGAACCAATATTGAAGTCTAATAGTCATGAACTAGACATTTTTTTCTATTTTAACTGCTCAGAACTATTTCAACAATAATTCTCTCTGCCCACTTTCATGTTCCTATCAAGAAGTTATGTTTGAATTGGGCTATTTTAGTTATCTTTCCTTGATTTAAGTTTGTAGTTAAAATTTTGAATCTAAAGTTTATGGAAAAATTTTACCCAGGCTTTATGTTCTAAGATAAATTATCAGTATATTTGTCTACTAACACCTGAGCCATCTTCAGAAAGATAGCCTTCTGAATAATCTTTTTGTCCATCCTATCATTTCTCACCCATTGTCGAAATAGTATCCATTGCTTACCAACACCTAGTATACAAATTTTTTGCTTATGCAACCACCTCAAGTAAGAGAATACCTACATCATTGTCTATTTTATCCTCCTGACTTGGGTATATTAGTGTAAATTTATTCTTGTCCCTTACACTTATCTCTGAGACCAGGCTTTTTTTTTTTTTTTTCCATAGGAGAGAAATCATGTAGCATAAATTTCTTGTTTTTGACATCTTTCCAGTTTTCAAGTACAGATACAAGTTTTTTCTCTTATTTTTATTTTCAGGAGGTTATTTCTATAATGACATATCTTTATCTAAAATTTTTGATGCTTCAAATATATCTTAACAGTTTTATATAAAGCCAGATCTTTATAGAATTAATTAGCAAATTCATTTAGTTCGTTTCCTGAGTACCTATTGTAGGCATAGTACTTCGGTTTTAAAATTTAATTTGGGAGAGTTGCCTTTTACTTTCTACAGTTTAGTTAAGAAAATGGGATCTATACATATGCAAACTTGACAAAATATTTGTAAGAGATCGTGAGGCAAACTGTGACCATGCAAATTACTGATGTGCAATAAAATAGATGATTTCATAAGAGGAAGTCATCACAGGCAGGTCTTAGAAAATTCATGTGAATTAGAAAGACAGTTATTGGAATACAGTTTTATTGGAGAAAACAGTGATTGTATCAGTATGGCCACAGAAGCCAATTCTATATAGTAAAGGAGGGAAACTATGTTCAGGAGGCTTGACTGGGAATAATCTTGAGCTCTAAGGTGAATTTTGTGCTGAAAGTAATACCATGAAATGATTGTTCTAGTAAGGTTAGTGCAGTAGCCA
The DNA here is from genome assembly GCA_006408675.1 of Madoqua kirkii. NCBI lineage: Eukaryota > Metazoa > Chordata > Mammalia > Artiodactyla > Bovidae > Madoqua > Madoqua kirkii. The sequence goes on from SJYC01109081.1 coordinate 37,725, forward strand.
AGAGAAGAAAGAAGTAGCCAGCTAGGATACGCTAGCGGGATCTAGTTACAACATGGCAAAGACTAGACTTAGAGCGGTTGGAGGCCAGCTGGTGAGGGATGGCACAACACAAACAGCAGCACGTGGTAGCTGGTGGGTAAGTTGCACACGATCAAAACATTTTTGCTAATTAAACGAGACATTGTGTATGAGACAGCTTTTTCAACTTTATTAGGTTGGGGAATTGATACTGTGAATGATGTTGTAACAAAGTACAGTATGACAGTGTGACAAGTCCCAGATCTAGAAATAATTGACACAGTAATGAACTGCTTGTTCCTCGAGCCAGACGTCTGGTGCTTTTGGCGGCCCGTGTTTTACCCCACTGTGTCCTGGCTCTGAGCCCTGCATACTTTGGGTCTGTATTAATCTTTATTCTCTGCTCTTATTCAGCAGAGTAACACTGCTGCCCCCATAGGATATTCTTAACCAGTTCTCTTTTTTTTGTCTTAATTATCCAATTTCACAAATATTTACTGAGCACCTTCATTATGAGCAAGACCTTGTGCCAGGCGTGAAGAATAAAGGAGATGAGAAGTGCTATGGAGTGACTGTGTGCATAAGTGAACTCAAGTACGTTTTCACTAGTATTTCTCAGGAGACGTTTGTTTCACTCAGATGAGCAAGAGGCAAATACTTTTCATTTGGAGAGAATTGTTTTGTTTTTCTCAGTCTCTTAGTAAATGACTGCTTTTTTTTCCTGCAGTTTGGGAAATTTACAAACATGAGGCATTTATTGTCATTTCCACTAGGGGACAGTATATTACCATTAGATTTTTTTTCTTCCATATCAGCAAATTGTATGCAGAAAGGAAATTTAGGCTCTGATTATTTGGATATGATTTTAATTATCTTATACATGTGACACAACTTTAAATATTTCTAAAGTATACGGTTTTGATTTTTGTGTATTTTATGTGGTATGGATGGATTCATATGAAGACATATATCAGATTTTATTTGTTTAGCATGTTGAAATTTTGTAGCATTTAGATAACTTTTACATGAGTTCACCAAAACAGGGGTAGATGGCAGAAAGATATTAATATTGAAATATAAGCCACTTGACTCTCAGGGCAGTTTTATAATTCATGGAAATTGAATTAGGCTTTTGGTATGAAATTTGCTGAGAAAATGTAATGTTTACCCTTCCTTAAGGATAATTTCTTGAGAAATTTAAAGCTTATATATATATATATTTTTTAATTATAATTTTCTTTTAACAAGGTACATTATGTTTTTTAGGAATGATATTCATGGAAGATGAAAATCTCTAAAAGATTTTCTTTTAAGTTGTCTATAAAAATTTAGAGAACAGTGATGTCATAGCTTTTCCTGCCATTCTTTGAGACAGTATCCTACAAAAGTTACATAAATTTGATTCTAACAGCATACCATAAATTTGTTTATACTTCTTTATTCAAGTACTGATTGTCTGTGTGATAGGGTAATAGGGTTTAATGTTTGGAAATACACCTTTTAAAAAGTACTTTAAGTTTAGCCACATTGGTATGACTTCCCTATTATCTCTAACAATAAAGAATCTGCCTGCAGTGCAGGAGACCTGGGTTCGATCTCTGGGTCCAGAAGATCCTCTGGAGAAGAGAATGGCTACCCACTCGAGTATTCTTGCCTGGAGAATTCCACGGACAGAGGAGACTGGTAGGCTATAGTCCCGGGGTTGCAGAGTCAGACGAGACTGAGCCTTTAACACTTTCACTTTTCACATCGGGTATAGTTTTGCCGAAAGTCCTTTGAGAAAACTGAAAGAGACAGTTGATCAGTAAGGGACTTTGAGGACATGGCATTACAGAAAATCGACCACTTGTACACTTGCAGTGTGTTACTTCTCCATCACTTGCTTCTGGACTGGCAGACTTTGCCTGTCTAAATTGTGAAGTGGATGGTTACGCTGTGCTGTGCTTAGTCACTCAGTCATGTCTGACTCTTTGCAACCCCATGGACTGTAGCCCACTGGGCTCCTCTGTCCATGAGATCCTCCAGGCGAGAATTCTGGAGTGGGTTGCCATGCCCTCTGCTAGGGGATCTTCACAACCCAGAGATAGAACCCAGGTCTCAGAGCAGAGGAAAAGAAAAGCCACTGTGAATGATGAGGTACCCCCTTCATCCCCAGTCTTCTGTGACAATAAAAAGATCCTCTTTCCCTTGATTTTCTGAGACCTTGCCAAAGGTTTCAAAGTCCCATGAGAGACACGTGTACTCCAATGTTCATCGCAGCACTGTGTACAATAACTAGCACATGGAAACAACCTAGATGTCCATCGGCAGATGAATGGATAAGAATGCTGTGGTACATTTACACAATGGAATATTACTCAGCTATTAAAAATAATGCATTTGAGTCAGTTCTAATGAGGTGGATGAAACTGGGGCCTATTATACAGAGCGAAGTAAGTCAGAAAGAAAAACACCAATACAGTAGATTAACACATATATATGGAATTTAGAAAGATGGTAACGACCGTATATGCGAGACAGCAAAAGAGACACAGATATAAAGAACAGCCTTTTGGACTCTGTAGGAGAAGGCAAGGGTGGGATGATTTGAGAGAATAGCACTGAAGCATGTATATTACCATATGTGAAATAGATCGCCAGTCCAAGCTCAGTGCATGAAACGGCACACTCAAAGCCAGTGCACTGGGACAACCCTGAGGGATGGGATGGGAGGGAGCTTAGGGGGGTTCAGGATGGGGGACACATGGACACCCGTGGCTGATTCATGTCAATGTATGGCAAAATCACTACAATATTGTGAAGTAATTAACCTCCAATTGAAATTAATAAATTAATTTTTAAAAATTAAAAAATGGGGCCTAATTTAACCTAAAAGATTTTGCAGAATAAAGGAAACCTTTTGACAAAACAAAAAGACAGCCTACTGAATGGGAGAAAACATATGCAAATAGTATAACCAATAAGGGATTGATATCCAAAACATGTAAACAGTTCATAGCAGTCAATATAAAAAACAATGTAATTAAAAAGTGGGCAGAAGACCTGTATGTATAGGCCTCTTCTTCAGGGCTGGCCCCCTCTCATGCCTTGAGGGTGTACTGTCCTTTGTTTGCCAAATAAAACTCTGAGTTGCAACCAAAGAAAAAGTCCCATGAGAATTTTTGCATTGAAAAAATCTTTACTGAAAATAAGAGATATAATCATGGGAAGGAAACCTATCCATCAACCAAAAAAAGAAAGAAAAAGATACAGTATGTACAAAAAAACCCTCCAAGTACAGGGTTGTATTGATAAGACTTAATTGCTCTAAAGTAAATTGAGAATTATATTTTTAAAAGGTAAAAGTAATCAGAACTTTCATGAATCTTTCATCTAAACACAGTGTATTTCTTCAGAGAAATGTCTGTTCAGAGCCTGTATCCATTTTTTATCTGGGTTGTTTGTTTTCTTTTCTATTAGGTTGTATAAGGTTTTAAAAATATATATACTATGGATTGTAAATCAATTATACTTCAACATAAAATAAAAAAATGTTTTTAAAATAACATATTTTATCCTAATCCTGAAGGTACAAAGTGATAAGGAAATAGTTAAATATGACAAGTTTCTAGTTAAAACCCATGAT
>SJYC01109083.1:0-49347 GCA_006408675.1 Madoqua kirkii
AGGACTGATCTCCTTTAGGATGGACTGGTTGGATCTCCTTGCAGTCCAAGGGACTCTCAAGAGACTTCTCCAGTACCACCGTTCAAAAGCATCAATTCTTCAGTGCTAAGTCTTCTTTATAGTCCAACTCTCACATCCATACATGACTACTGGAAAGACCATAGACTTGACTAGATGGACCTTTGTTGGCAAAGTAATATCTCTGCTTTTTAGTATGCTATCTAGTTTGGTCATAACTTTCCCTCCAAGGAGTGTCTTTTAATTTCATGGCTGAAGTCACCATCTGCGGTGATTTTGGAGCCCCCCAAAATAAAGTCTGACACTGTTTCCCCATCTATTTGCCTTGAAGTGATGGGACCAAATGCCATGATCTTAGTTTTCTGAATGTTGAGCTTTAAGCCAACTTTTTCAATCTCCGCTTTCACTTTCATCAAGAGGCTCTTTAGTTCTTCTTTACTTTCTGCCATAAGGGTGATGTCATCTGCATATCTGAGGTTATTGATATTTCTCCCAGCAATCTTGATTCCAGCTTGTGCTTCTTCCAGCCAGTGTTTCTCATAATGTACTCTGCATGTAAGTTAAATAAGCAGGGTGACAATATACAGCCTTGACGTACTCCTTTTCCTATTTGGAACCAGTCTGTTGTTCCATGTCCAGTTCTAACTGTTGCTTCCTGACCTGCATATAGGTTTCTCAAGAGGCAGGTTAGGTGGTCTCATATTCCCATCTCTCTCAGAATTTTCCACAGTTTGTTGTGATCCACACAGTCAAAGGCTCGTTGATTGTACATCAAATAATTTTAATAACTGCTGCCTTTTAAAGTTCTTATTTTTTCAAATTTCCACTGGTATATACATCTTAGATACTAATGATTTTCCCTTTTCCTTATATTTTATAATTCTGTGAATTCAATCATTAGAGATGCTTTCTGTTCTATATATATACTTTATAGAAGCACATTAGATAGAGTTATGCCAGAGCTTAACCTGCCACGTGGGAACTATGAAAGTTGCATTAAATGTTTTCAGTTACAGATAGACTGTGAATCATCTGCCTTGTGCAGTCTCTTCTTAACATGTTGGGTAATTTCCCCTTCATTTCCCAAGTATCTATAGTAATTGGAGAGTTTATATTTTATATTTAAAGAATAGTAGAATATAAAGGACATGAAATAATTGTTGCAATGTATTCTCCTAGGTGAAGTGTGTTGGTTTGAATGAATGTAGACTTGAATCTAAATTCCTGAGCTCACCATTCTCTCTCTCTCTCTCTCTCGGGCTGTTAAGAAATATAAATAAATCATTTAATTAAAAATCTCGAGGATGAAAATATATGGGTATTGTGTGGATATTGGTTAGAACTCTCTTTGTTAAGGTGGGTTGGCTGCATTGTAAAAGGCCATAGGTTTTCCTGCTGATGTCTTCAGGTGACTGTTTTAAGAATTTGAAAGTGCTCATAAAGGCAAAAGAGGAAAAATTATCAAGATTTTAAAGAAAAGATTCATGTCTTTAGGTGCATGATGGAAACTGGGCATTTCTGTGGCACAAACAGTATCAGTGTATCTATTGAGTGCTGGCTGTGTTACCTTAGATTTCAATGGAATAATGGACTGTTCAGTTGAAAAGCATACTGTTAGTTCCAAGGTGAATTCTTCTCTGGTATAACGTTATACCAGACGACCGTTTACCTGGAAACAGTTAGTATGCCGTTACCCTAGGCAATTGTAAACATCTAGTGTTGTGAGATTTAGATAAAATATTAAGTTGGGTCTGAAATCCCCATCATCATTATGGCATTTAATTTTTTCTTTATAATTTGCAAACTGATTCACAGCATTGAAAATAAAGAAATCTTCTCACATCCTTTACTGAAAACTGAGGCTCAGAGATCTTCACTGACTTCTCCAAAAACATGTGTCTGCTTAGTAGCAAAAAACAGGGCTTAAACTTGGGTACTAAGAATGAGTTTTAAGCTCATTTCCTATATACCAATGATTGCGGGCAAAGGACATCCAGCAGCGAGGCTGTGGGAAATGAACCAGAGGCTCTGGGCGGTGAGTATTGGAGGAGTGGATGCAAAGGGGCGTGTCAATCCAGTGGCCACAGAAAGTCCTGAGGCTTTTGGCTTTCCAACGTACAGAAATCATAGCTAAGGATAAAAGGAACAAAGAGAAATATTCCCCAAGAGAGAAAGGTAAATCAGCTGTGTCTGTTAAGAGATCCAGAGGCAACTTTATAGGTATATTTTCATCTTCATTTCTGGAAACATACATTCATGAAAACTGTCCATTTCACATTATTTTCCAAAGTTCCTTTAAAAATAATGATAAAGTATGCCTGAGGATTGCTGAAATTGCTTTCTACTTGCAAAAATTTGTGGAAAGATTTTCTTTTTAAATGTATGTCACTTAACTACATGCCATTTAAAGTTATTCTTTTTAGGAAGTTAACACAGTGTGATTAGTGGCTTGATTGACCTTCATTGGTAAGAGGTAGTTTGTTTGTTTTCAAGAGAGTGCTCAGCGTGAGAAACGACTTGTTGTAAAACTCATCTACAGATAAAAGTCAGATCCCTATTCCTCCCAAAGCCATTCTTACTGTGGCCACTTTAAGCATTTTGCATTGGTCTGCCATGAAAAGGCTCTGTATTAAACAGTTGGCCCTTGCACAGCACAAGTTTGAATTGCATTGGACCGCTTATATGTGAGTTTTTTCAGTAGTATCTACTACAGTACTACACAATGTTTGAATGTTCAGATTGGAAGGAACCATGGATGCAATGGGCCAACTATAAATTATACACAGATTTTCAACTACTGGGGAGGTCAGTGCCCCTAACCCCTGCATCTTCAAGGGTCATCTGTAATTATAACTATCAAATTTTACTTTATATATGTGCGTGCAGTATTTATTTTGTAAAAATCAGTTTGTAATATTACATTTCTTAAGTATGTAAATTTTACTTCCTTTAATGTTGAAACTAATTAATATCAAAGAAACTATCATATTTTAACAAAATGTTAAAGCCATTTAATATAAAGATTTGAAATTATTTTAAAATTTTAATTAAAAATAAGCAGAATAAATGATAAATACATATTGTTTTAGTATTTATTAATATAGTTTCAAATAAGTGGGCTAGAAGTGGCTGTATAAGTGGTGTTTGGCACTGTAACATTTATTTATGTTCTCGCGTAATTTTTGGTTTCACAATTATGAAAGTGTATATATCTTTTAAAGTGAAAAGTAGGAAACTACTATTAAATATTTTAAATGTTCTCTTAATAAAACAAAATAGAGGTAATTGATAACTAAATTATTGATGTGTTTAAATCTGATGACAGTTTTCATTGATATTTTGTGTATATGTATTTATTTTTCAAACTGACTCAGCCTCAACCAGAAGTCATAATTAGCTTTTTTCTTCTGTCCCTTTCATTTAGCAGGTATCCCAGCAGTTACTTTGGCAGCTAAGGATATAAAAGCTGTATTTAGGCACAATAGAAAAATATTGTGTCCTCTTAATGATGTCTGCATGGGTGTGGTGGGTTGAACTGCTGTTTAGAAAACTCCTTCCTTCCACTTAGCTTCCACAGGAGGAATTTATGTCCACTTCTTGACCTTGGAATTCACCGCAAAACCTTCTTTGGCCAACAGAGCAGCTCAGAAGTGGCAGGGCACTGCTGAGATAAGACCTTAGAGAGCTTTCATGTTGCTGCTTGCTTTTTCCCACTTCTGACACCACCGTGAGATGCACGTGCTCAGCCTGGCCTGCTGCCTCCAAACGAAAACAAGAGCCTGGATCACCTGACTCCCAGCTAGTCATCAAATGGATGCAAAAGCCTGTCTGAGATTGGCAGGGCCTCCAGCAGACAGGTGAACTCAATAAACATCTATGGGCTTTTTTTCTTTTTGTTTTGAGTTTTGAATCTTTTTATTGAGCACCATAAGCAAGGAAAGGGAATCTGTCGTAGTGTGTGGTACATTTAATCTCAAACATTTAGAATCTATCTGGAGACACACATTTTGCTAAAGGAGATAGTTTATAAGGAGACCTGTTGGTTAGGGCAATGATCCCAAAGTCTTAGAAGGTTCTCTGGATGCCTCCTTCCCTGTTAGTTGTTACTAAAGGAGAAAAGTAGACCTGAATATTATAGAAAAGTTTTCAGAAGAAGTTAAACTTTCTTGAGTCTAAAATGATATTGATTATAGAAATAGGTAACATTTGTTGAATGAATTACTGTGTTCCAGAAACTGCTAAACTTTCTTGAGTCTAAAATGATATTGATTATAGAAATAGCTAACATTTGTTGAATGAATTACTGTGTTCCAGAAACTGTTCTTAGTGCTTTTTCATGTGCATAACTTTTTCTTTATAATAACTTCATGTCCTCAGTAGCATACCAATCTCCATTTAAAAGATGAAGAAACCAAGGTACGTACGTTTTTAATAACTTTAACAGAGTCACTCAAGCACCAAGTGCAAGAATTGAGATTCAGAGTTGATTATCTAACTTTGGAGTTTTTATTCCTAAGCATGATTCTATAGAGTATTATAAAACATACTATTTTTCTCATGGAAAGGCATATTAAAAAAATTTTATTATAGTATAGTTGATTTACAATGTTGTGTTAATTTCTACTGTTCGGCAAAGCAAATCAGTTTCACATATACAAATATCCACTCTCTTTTTGTATTCTTTTCTCATATAACTTATTACAGCATATTGAGTAGAGTTACCTGTGCTACGTAGCAGGTTCTTGTTAAGTAAGTTAGTGTTAGTCACTTAGTCACTCATAAAAAGAACAAAATAACATCCACAACAGTATATGTGTGTGTGTGTGTGTGTGTGTGTGTGTGTGTGTGTGTGTTACAGTTTTCATTGATATTTTGTGTATATGTATTTATTTTTCAAACTGACTCAGCCTCAACCAGAAGTCATAATTAGCTTTTTTCTTCTGTCCCTTTCATTTAGCAGGTATCCCAGCAGTTACTTTGGCAGCTAAGGATATAAAAGCTGTATTTAGGCACAATAGAAAAATATTGTGTCCTCTTAATGATGTCTGCATGGGTGTGGTGGGTTGAACTGCTGTTTAGAAATACTCCTTCCTTCCACTTAGCTTCCACAGGAGGAATTTATGTCCACTTCTTGACCTTGGAATTCACCGCAAAACCTTCTTTGGCCAACAGAGCAGCTCAGAAGTGGCAGGGCACTGCTGAGATAAGACCTTAGAGAGCTTTCATGTTGCTGCTTGCTTTTTCCCACTTCTGACACCACCGTGAGATGCACGTGCTCAGCCTGGCCTGCTGCCTCCAAACGAAAACAAGAGCCTGGATCACCTGACTCCCAGCTAGTCATCAAATGGATGCAAAAGCCTGTCTGAGATTGGCAGGGCCTCCAGCAGACAGGTGAACTCAATAAACATCTATGGGCTTTTTTTCTTTTTGTTTTGAGTTTTGAATCTTTTTATTGAGCACCATAAGCAAGGAAAGGGAATCTGTCGTAGTGTGTGGTACATTTAATCTCAAACATTTAGAATCTATCTGGAGACACACATTTTGCTAAAGGAGATAGTTTATAAGGAGACCTGTTGGTTAGGGCAATGATCCCAAAGTCTTAGAAGGTTCTCTGGATGCCTCCTTCCCTGTTAGTTGTTACTAAAGGAGAAAAGTAGACCTGAATATTATAGAAAAGTTTTCAGAAGAAGTTAAACTTTCTTGAGTCTAAAATGATATTGATTATAGAAATAGGTAACATTTGTTGAATGAATTACTGTGTTCCAGAAACTGTTAAACTTTCTTGAGTCTAAAATGATATTGATTATAGAAATAGCTAACATTTGTTGAATGAATTACTGTGTTCCAGAAACTGTTCTTAGTGCTTTTTCATGTGCATAACTTTTTCTTTATAATAACTTCATGTCCTCAGTAGCATACCAATCTCCATTTAAAAGATGAAGAAACCAAGGTACGTACGTTTTTAATAACTTTAACAGAGTCACTCAAGCACCAAGTGCAAGAATTGAGATTCAGAGTTGATTATCTAACTTTGGAGTTTTTATTCCTAAGCATGATTCTATAGAGTATTATAAAACATACTATTTTTCTCATGGAAAGGCATATTAAAAAAATTTTATTATAGTATAGTTGATTTACAATGTTGTGTTAATTTCTACTGTTCGGCAAAGCAAATCAGTTTCACATATACAAATATCCACTCTCTTTTTGTATTCTTTTCTCATATAACTTATTACAGCATATTGAGTAGAGTTACCTGTGCTACGTAGCAGGTTCTTGTTAAGTAAGTTAGTGTTAGTCACTTAGTCACTCATAAAAAGAACAAAATAACATCCACAACAGTATATGTGTGTGTGTGTGTGTGTGTGTGTGTGTGTGTGTGTGTGTAGGAAAATGGCAACCCGCTCCAGTATCCTTGCCTGGAAAATCCCATGGATAGAGGAGCCTGGTGGGCTACAGTCCATGAGGTCACAAAGAGTTGGGCAGGACTAAGTGACTAACACACATACATACACACACATATATACACACAAACACACACACACCACATCATTTCCATTCCTCTTCTGTTGAACTTTATGTTGATTCCATATCCTAGCTATTGTAAATAATGCTACAGTCAATATTGGGGTGCATCTGTCTTTTCCACTTAGGATTATCTTCAGGTATATGCCCAGGTGTCAGAGGACATTTAAGGAATCCAGTATGTTGCATTTTTCTTCCTTTGTGTGTCATTTCTCAAGGATTCGCAGTTCTTGTTCCAGGAATGAGTAGAGCTGCACGCAGCTCTCGGGATTCTGCTTGGATTCCTTTCAGTAACTCCCTTCAGTGACTCTTTTCAGCATCAGCGACCTTGTATGTATTAGACTATCCATATTGTGGCTATTGATAAAATTTCACCCTGTGTAATAGCTGAGTAATCATCTTACTAAAGATGCATAAGCCTGCATTTCTGCACCCTTGCTCCATCAGAGCTTGGGTCCCCGTGTCTGTCTATCTGTCTTTCTTTGTCTCTCTCTCTCTCTTTCACTTTCTTATCATTGACTCCAGACCACCAGGTTCCGGTCCATTAAAGGGCCCCAACACCCAGGAGTGGGATTGCTAGGTCATATAGTATTTCTATTTTTAGTTTTTAAAAGAACCTCCATACTGTTCTCCATTGTGGCTGTACTAATTTGCATTCCCACCAACAGTACAGGAGGGTTCCCTTTTCTCCACATCCTCTCTAGCATTTATGGTTCATAGATATTTTGATGATGGACAACTAACCAGTGTGAGGTGATACCTCATTATGGTTTTGATTGCATTTCTCTAATAATTAGTGATGTTGCATATCTTTTTGTGTGCTTTTTGGCCATCTGTATGTCTTCTTTGGAAAAATGTCTGTTTAGGTCTTTTGCTCATTTTTTGATTGGGTTGTTGGTTTGTTTTTGATATTAAGCTTCATGAACTATTTGTATATTTTGGAGGTTAATCCCTTGTTGGTCATATAATTTTCAAATATTTTCTTCCTTTCTGAGGGCTGTCCTTGTCTTTTTGTTTATGGTGTCCTTTGTTGTGCAAAAGCTTTTAAGTTTAATTGGATTCCATATGTTTATTTTCTTTTTATTTTCATTACTCTAGGAGGCGGATCAAAAAAGACCTTACAGTGATTTATGTCAAAATAAGCTCTGTGTACCTGTCCATCCAAACTCCTAATCTATCCGTCTCCTCCATCTTTAGCCTTGGTAACGTTAAGTTTGTTCTCTTAAGTCTGTGAGTCTGTAAAACATACTATTTTAAGATCCCTTAAAGACTGACTCTCAAAAATGGGAATCTCGATTTTTTTTAACAGCTAGAGGAAGAAGATGGGTAAAGTCCATTGCTGTTGAGTGTTGCTATACCTTCCTTTCCTCTGGCCGCTGCCACTCCACGCAGACACTATTCTAATTTGTGTGCCAGTAAACCTAGAGACTGATTTGCTGCTGTTGTTCTATCAGTTGTGTCTCGCTCTTTGCGACCCCATGAACTGTAGTCCACTAAACTCCTCTGTCCATGGGATTTCCCAGGCAAGAATATTGGAGTGGGTTGCCATTTCCTTCTCCAGGAGATCTTTCCTGACCTAGGGATCAAACCCACACCTCCTGCATTGGCAGGTGGATTCTTTGCTGCTGAGCCCCCAGGGAAGCCAAAGACTGATACACACATAAAAAGTTTTGTCACTCACAGAGGTGGCAGTCTTTGAGCTCTGAAGCTGTTTGGATTTCCTCAGGCATTGAATGATCAAACATACCTGGATAACAAAAGTGTAACATGGATAAGTAGAAGGAAATAGTGCCTTGATGAACTAGAGTTGCATTACAGATATTTGTGCCTGATCAACAAGACCTAAAAAGAGAAGTTGAAATCCATTCATTATCTTTGCAAGAGAAAGGAAGGTCTAGAGAACATCCAGGCAGAAGAAAGTAGGAAGTCTTCTCTTGTCATGAGACTGTCCCGAGTGTTCTCAGTGTTTGCTTGTGGGGAAATTTGGGGATGAATGGTGTCAACATGATGAGCTTGACCTAAGCAGAGCCAAGTAACTTTTCTCTTCTAATCTGAAATATTAGAATCTTTGATTTCTAAAAAGATCCTCATTATTTGAAAGTTGCTAAGAGAGTAAATCTTGAAAGCAATTACCCCAAGAAAAACAAGTATAATTTTGTATGGTTACAGATGACCACTAGACCTAGTGTGTCAATCATTTTGTATACCTTATACTAATTTTGCATGTCAGTCATACTTCACTTTAAAAAACTAATAATGTTATTCAAAGAAGTCCCACTTTGATTCACCAGCAAAGAGTAGGCTGAACCCCAAGTTTGAAATAGCCTTTATAAATGCTGTCCATATTTCTTAGCTGTGATTTGCTCTTTCCTGGTGTTATTATAAATTGAATAATTCATTACACAATTATGATTTTTCCTATTCTTCAGTGGTATCCAAAAACAGATATAGTGTCTCCTCAGCCTGAAGTTCTGTTCTCTTAAACATTCAAATAACCAGCTTTTTCTTTTTTTGCTCATCAGTCTAATAATTATTTCCTTTCAAAAGAACTTCATCACTCACATTTCTGATTTTTGCCTCTTCATTAGAATTTAAGTTATATTAAAAAAGGAATTTTCATCTTTGTATGCCTTCTAGCGACTGTCCACAATGGTATTTGGCACAAAATATGTGTTTGACATTATTTGGTGAATGGATAAATATTCTGAGCTTCTTTTTTTTAGCATGTGGAGTTAAAATCTGAATTTTGCAGTTGATGAAATACATTAATCCATTTATCTTGCTCAGTAAATACTGATTAGGTAAATGAAATATTGTTGTTGTTAAGTCACTAAGTTATGTCCGACTCTCTGCAACCACATGGACTGCAGCACAGCAGGTTTCCCTGTCTTTCATATCTCCTGGAGCTTCCTCGAACTCATGTCCATTGAGTCGATGATGCCATTCAACTATCTCACCCTCTGTCATCTCCTTCGCCTCCTGCCATTAATCTTTCCAGCATCAGGATCTTTTCCAATGAGTTGTCTCTTCATATCAGGTAGCCAAAGTATAAGAACTTCAGCTTCAGCATCAGCCCTTCCAATGAATATTCAGGGTTGATTTTCTTTAGAATTGTCTGGTTTGATGTCTTTACTGCCCAAGGGACTCTAAAGAGTCCTCCAGCACTACAATTCGAAAGCATCAATTCTTTCACGCTCAGCTTTCTTTATGGTCCTACTCTCCCATCTGTACATGAAATACTACAAATGGTATGTACTTTGAAGTTTGAGAAAGGATTCTAACGTCTACTTGTGATGATACTGGATCGCCAGGATTTAAAAAGTAAATAATATTGTGCAGGATTTTATCACGAGTCCTTAAATAACTCTATTATATAAAGAGCTTATTTTCTTCACTCTTAAAAGCCTTTATTAAAACCTATATTATGTCCACCACATAAAAGATTCATATCTAAATTTGAACTGGACAAAACACAAGATCTTACTTTAACACATTAGTGTGTATGAAGGAAAAAAAAAAGGGTTTTCTGTTGCTAATGAAAGTAATATAGAATTAAAATAAGTAGTTGGATATTTTTTTTTAAAAAGTCTCTACAGCTGAAGTGTGTTACGCAAGTTACTCTCTGCTTAGCGAAGATGCTACAAAGAATCTGAATAGTTGTTATTAATAAAACATCTGGGTCTGTTTAGCAGCATAGATGAAGGCTGGATTGTCTAATGCATTTTTTTCTTTGTTTAACCTTGATTAATCCTTGTAGGGTCTCTGTAAGGTGGTTTGTATCAACCTTGTGATATGACAATTCCAAAAATATCAATACAGAGATTAAGGGTTCCTGATCACCCAGCACAGTAGAAGCCAAACACAGTTTGAAAATTCAGAATTTCTGATTCTGTTTTGGACACTTTTTCAGGGAACTGGATTACAACTAGGAGGGACTGTTCCATACTTGAAGTTTAAAAGAATCCAATGGAAATCTGCATCCAGAATTCTACCTGGATGCCTTCCCTCATTTTCCATTTGCATGATTGCAGTTGAGCCAGAGGCCAGTGCTACCACAAGACAATCCTAGTGATCTTTTTGACCTGAGTGGAAACATGATTTGAGATTCCACATGGAGGCCAGTTGTGTAAGAATTTCCACCAGTCTTTGGACTGTAATAGTTGGGTTATTTGGATAAGGTTTGGCAAAGCATAGAGTAGATTAACTGAATGAGGTTTCTGGAGCTCAGCCATTTTGGCACCGTCCATTTTGTTCTTTGTTCTACCTCATTATAAAATGTGCTATTGAAATTGGTTGGTTTGTTGGCATATCAACTTTTTCTTTCCTTTTCTTTTTTGTTCCTTTTCTATCCTTTACATCTGAGCCCTTAATTTAATTGAAGGCAAGCTCTTCAGTCTAAGAGGATAACAAAACATCCCTTTGAGAAGGAGGAAATAGATGATAAAATCTGTGTGTTACTAATTTTTTTCTATAGTTTGGAGGAATTCTTTTTCCGTCCTGTGTGTGTGTTTTTAAGACCCTGTTAAGTTCATAGTTCCTTTTGCTTTTCTTGTTTGAATAGAAAATCATTCTCTTTAATCCCATCTGAGTTTTAAAAAATGTATTATTGAACTGCCCAGTTCAGGAATTCAGTGGCCTGTTTTACTGAATGGAGGTATGTATGACCTGATAGTAAAAGAATGCTATTCAAAGACGTTTCCTTTTCTTTGTTTCTTGGATCTGTTACTGTTCAGATAAATCTGGAAAAATGCCAAAATATGTAAACAAATTAAGAGCTTTAGGATCCCAGTGGGAATATCCGTAAATTCTACCATAAATCAGGAATTTAAGATTAAGTGCCCTATGCTATAATAAGATTGCAGAAAGAAGCAACTCTAGACCAAATATTCTTGGCTCTGGTTTAGGAATCTTAAAGGATATTAAAAGATTTAGATAAATTATGGTGTTATGTATAGTATTACTTCTTCCCAAACCTATTTGTGTTGCCTCAATGGAACTTTATTTTTATTTTACTGACTTTTAACTGTTGCTTAATAAAAAACAAACCTTCAACTCTGAAGCCACTGTTTTTTATACTTTTTTAGCATCCATAATATATGTAGCATTAATTATTTATCTTTATAATTAATGCGGTTAATGACTCTATTCACACATCCGTGAATGAAATAGAGTTAGATTGGGGATTTTTCCATTGGAGCGCTTTTGATACACACTCTTATCTCCTTGCAATTCTTCATCTTAGTGTATGAATTGCAAATTGTGGTCTTTTCAAATTTTTTGACCCTGAGTTAAAACTTCAGCATAAACTTTTATCTTAATTAAACCATATGATGATAGCTTTATTAATTTCTTCTTGTGTGCATGTATGTAGAAAAAGAATGAGAATGCAGTAAAAGAGAAGATATATATATATATAGATATATATATATATAGAGAGAGAGATTCTTATGTCAACGCTTTCTTAAAACAGTTCTGAACAGTTGCATTGTGAGCTTACTTTTTATATGCATATAAAAGGAGAACTTGTAGAGATTAAGCAAAGTTTATGTTAAACTGAGAGAATAGAGAATATACATATTTAAACATAATAAAAATATTTATTTATAATTATACAGAATTAACAATACTCCTTGGCAATGCAGATTCGACACAATCTTCAAGTGATTGCATAACTTTAATATGGGTGACTTCATTAGCCAGTGATGTGAAAATGATTTTGCATGCTTGTTTTTTCCTAAACCCAGATTGTTAATACATGAACTCACGTGGTTTCTGTAAGAAGCTAACCTGACTCACAGTATCCTGCCCAGCAATTTTGTGCATGCTCTAGACTAAGTATCTTAGTTTCTTTTACCCTTTATTTTTCATCTTGCCACCATGCTGTTATTACCTTCATGAGAAAACCACTCTCCTGGGCATAGCTGTTTGCAGTCTGAACAATTCCTGTGGAGGGACTGTCCTTGAGTACAGGATATCAGTCTTAAACCCTCATCCAGCTCACTCAAAGAGCCTGAGCCACTGCCGGAAGCAGTGAAGTTACTGGCTGTTTCGGTCCAGTTACTCCTGGACCAAAGAGCAAAAAGTGTCTACTGCATCCTCACCCAAAGGACTTGAAAGTGAAAGTGTTAGTCACTCAGTTGTCTCCTAATCTTTGTGACCCCATGGACTGTAGCCCGCAGGCTCCTCTGTCCATGGAATTCTTCAGGCAAGAGTACTGAAGTTAATAGCCATTCCCTTCTCCAGCAGATGGAGAAGGAAATTGCAGCCCACTCCAGTATTCTTACCTGGAGAATCCCATGGACAAAGGAGCCTGGTGGGCTATAGCCCATGGGGTTGCAAAGAGTCGGACATGACTTCACGTCACTTCACTTCACTTCTCCAGCAGGTCTTCCTGACCCAGGGATCAAACCTAGATCTCCTGCATTGCAGGCAGATTCTTTACCATCTGAGTCTCCAGGGAAGCCCATCCAAAGGACTTAGCTTATTTCTTATTCTACAGTTAGACACTCCCTAGAATGGGTGAGAGTACCATCATCCATTCTCTTCAAGAGAAATGCTCCGTGTCTAAGCTGCTGTTAAACACAAAACAGTGTGAGTCCTGATCATATTTCCCAAGGTCTGGATTTTGCAGTCTTAGCCATAACCAACTTATAACACTCTAAAAAAGCTTCCCCCCACCCCAAAATATCTCATATCGATCTAGGAGAAATATTTTGTGAGACTTGAATAAATTACGCAGTTTTCAAAAGTAACATAAGTATGGGCAAAGTATGTAAAAGAAAGACTGCTTTTTTTTCCTTTGTGATCTTTATTATCATAAAAGAGTATCTTGGAGACCGACTAGTTATTCCATAATAATTACCATTGAATGTGTTTGCTCTTTGCCAGATAAAATTTGCATATCTGATGTAAGTTTCTTGAGAACTTTTCCTTTTTGCTCAGAAGAGCCTGAGGCCCCTAAGATCACAGAGCTCCTGAGTGGCCCAGGCAGTGCTGCAGTCCCGTAGCTGTCACTTCCCCACTACGTAGCTGCTCACGAATAGGCTCTGAACATTATCTAAATAACGATAAAAATGACCAGTAATAGACATGGGGATGAAAATATCTAGAATCTACTTATTCAATTGTGTGTTTTTGTTTTAATTCTCATTCTACTGTGGGCTTTCTGCCATCTGGCAGAGTTAGCCATTAGCAGCAGATGTGGGTCTCCTAGTATTAAGACGAGTACTTTAACATAGCAGACCACATGCCGCTCCCTAGTTATTGGGCATCTCTTAATGCTCAGGTCCTCTAGGTCCTCTGGAAATTCTGCAAGGAGATAGGCAAGTTCTAGAAAGAGAAACCTGGAGAAGGAAATGGCAACCCACTCCAGTACACTTGCCTGGAAAATCCCATGGACGTAGGAGCCTGGTAGGCTGCAGTCCTTGGGGTCGCAAAGAGTTGAACACGACTGAGTGACTTCACTTTCACTTTGAGAAAGAGAAAAGGCAGGATAACTATTCTCTGTGGCACTTTTGCTGGAAAGATGAGAAACAGATGAAAATTGTGACAAAATGGGAAGTGACGTGATAAAAGTGAACTTAGTGGTGTCACTAGGTAATGGTGGGATTTAGAGGAGAGAACCTCTGGGAATTGGAGTCAGAGAATCCTCTGTCTCATTATGGCTTCAAGATTTCACTTTGGCCCCTAACAAAGTCTTTCCCTAAAGTTTCTTACAAAGCAGAAAAATCTTCTGTTTGGGTATTCACATGTCAAGTTCACTTACTGGTTACATTACGTTGTACAGACTAGATTCATCCACATTACAATGAATGACCCGTTTTTCTTCCTTTTTATGGCCGAGTAATACTCCACTGTATATATGTTCCACGTATTCTTTATCTGTTCATCTTTTGATGATCATTTAGGTGGCTTCCATGTCCTGGCTGTTGTAAATAGTGCTGCAATGAACACTGGGGAACATGTGTCTTTTGGCATTATGGTTTTGTCTCAGGTATTATGCCCAATAGTGGGATTGCTGGGTCATATGGTCATGCAGAGTGAAATAAGTCAGAAAGAGAAAAAAACAAATGTCATATAAAACACATACATATGGAATCTATAAAACTGGTACTGGTCAACCTATTTGCAGGGCAGGAATAGAGACTCAGACCTCAAAATGGACCTCAGGACAGTTACTGAGAGAGTAACATTGACATATTTACACATTACCATGTGTAAAAACTATAGCTACTGAAAAGTTGCTGTATAACACAGGGAGCTCAGCTTGGTGCTCAGTGATGACCTAGAGCATAAGACGGGAATCGGGGGAATAGAGAGGCTCAAGGAGGAGGGGATGTGTGTATACATATAGCTGACCCATGTTGCTGCACAGTTGAAACTAACAGCATTGTAAAGCAATTACACACCAATTAAAATTTGTTTAAAAGTGTACTCTCCCTTGGGATTAAGCATTAAATTTTAGCTCTCTGATTAACTCTAGCTTCTATTAAATCTGCTAAGGTCCCTTTCAGGTACAGAATTTAATTACTGTCTAGTAGCAGTATCAACAATCCTTTAATTGAGCCTTTATTTGTTGGGATATAAATTGTTGAGAAATTTTCAGCCTGGTTTATCAAGAGAGAATATATAAATCAAAAACCCAAGAATCCACTGAACCATCTGTAATGTGATGGAATCTCAACTTACAAATACACTTGTCCAGAAATATCTTTAAAAAAAAAACAAAACTCACCTCTGATTTCAATCCCCAATCCTGTGGGGTTAGAATAAAATTCAATCACTGGTATTGTTCAGGCTCCTTTTTCATCAGGGATGTACAAAGAACCTGGTGGATCTCAAGAAGCATCAGAACTGCTCATGTAGTCCTCAGCCATCTGTCCCTGCTGTCCTTCAAGGGCCAGCAATCAGGAGTAGAAACAAGACAAGGACTCTGCACCTTTTATTTTAAATGTTGATTTGATTTGGGGATATAGTAGTCCATGGGTGTCCCCAGTGGCTCAGTCAGTAAAGAATCCGCCTGCAATGCAAGAGACATATGTTTGATCCCTGGGTCAGGAAGATTCCCTGGAGGAGGGCATGGCAACCCACTCTAGTATTCTTGCCTGGAGAATCCCCATGGATGGAGGAGCCTGGTGGGCTACAGTCCATGAGGTCACAAAGAGTCGGACACAACTGAGTGAGCACACACAGTAGTCCATGCCTATTTCATTTTATTTGTGTGTGTGTGTGTGTGTGTGTGTGTGTGGCTTCAGTATATACATGGTAGAGTATATATGTCACTGTTACCCTCCATATATATTATTGCTTTCCAGGTGGTGCTAGTGCTAAAGAGCCTGCCTGACAATTCAGGAGACAAAGAGATGTTGGTTTGATCCCTGGGTTGAGAAAATCCCCTGGAGAAGGAAATGGAAACCCACTCCAGTTTTCTTGCCTGGAGACTCCCACAGACAGAGGAGCCTGGTGGGCTACAGTCCCTTGGGTTGCAAAGAGTCAGACTTGACTGAAGTAACTTAGCACAGTACAGCATCTGTCTCTTATACACATCTAGTGTACTCTCCCTTGGGATTAAGCATTAAATTTTAGCTCTCTGATTAACTCTAGCTTCTATTAAATCTGCTAAGGTCCCTTTCAGGTACAGAATTTAATTACTGTCTAGTAGCAGTATCAACAATCCTTTAATTGAGCCTTTATTTGTTGGGATATAAATTGTTGAGAAATTTTCAGCCTGGTTTATCAAGAGAGAATATATAAATCAAAAACCCAAGAATCCACTGAACCATCTGTAATGTGATGGAATCTCAACTTACAAATACACTTGTCCAGAAATATCTTTAAAAAAAAAACAAAACTCACCTCTGATTTCAATCCCCAATCCTGTGGGGTTAGAATAAAATTCAATCACTGGTATTGTTCAGGCTCCTTTTTCATCAGGGATGTACAAAGAACCTGGTGGATCTCAAGAAGCATCAGAACTGCTCATGTAGTCCTCAGCCATCTGTCCCTGCTGTCCTTCAAGGGCCAGCAATCAGGAGTAGAAACAAGACAAGGACTCTGCACCTTTTATTTTAAATGTTGATTTGATTTGGGGATATAGTAGTCCATGGGTGTCCCCAGTGGCTCAGTCAGTAAAGAATCCGCCTGCAATGCAAGAGACATATGTTTGATCCCTGGGTCAGGAAGATTCCCTGGAGGAGGGCATGGCAACCCACTCTAGTATTCTTGCCTGGAGAATCCCCATGGATGGAGGAGCCTGGTGGGCTACAGTCCATGAGGTCACAAAGAGTCGGACACAACTGAGTGAGCACACACAGTAGTCCATGCCTATTTCATTTTATTTGTGTGTGTGTGTGTGTGTGTGTGTGTGTGGCTTCAGTATATACATGGTAGAGTATATATGTCACTGTTACCCTCCATATATATTATTGCTTTCCAGGTGGTGCTAGTGCTAAAGAGCCTGCCTGACAATTCAGGAGACAAAGAGATGTTGGTTTGATCCCTGGGTTGAGAAAATCCCCTGGAGAAGGAAATGGAAACCCACTCCAGTTTTCTTGCCTGGAGACTCCCACAGACAGAGGAGCCTGGTGGGCTACAGTCCCTTGGGTTGCAAAGAGTCAGACTTGACTGAAGTAACTTAGCACAGTACAGCATACATACATACATACATACATATATACATTCATACATGTATTCTTTTTATAATATTGTTTTCCATCATGGTTTGTCACAAGATATTGAATATAGTTCCTTGTGCTATAGAGTAGGACTTTGTTGTTTATGCACTCTACAGACACTAGTTTACATCTGCTAACCTCAGCCTCCCACACCATCCCTCCACTAATCCCCAGTTCCTAGGAAATCACAGTTCCGCTCTCTGTGTCCCTGAGTCTGTTCTGTCTTGTACATTGGTTCATTTGTGTCATATTTTAGATTCTACATAAAAGTGATGTCATATGGTATTTGTCTTTCTCTTTCTGACTTAATTCACTTGGTGTGATACTTTCTGGTTGCATTCGTATTGCTGCAAATGGTGTTATTTCATTTCATTATTTTTATGGCTGTCCATACGTGACCACTGGAAAAACCATAGCCTTGACTAGACGGACCTTAGTTGGCAAAGTAATGTCTCTGCTTTTGAATATACTATCTAGGTTGGTCATAACTTTCCTTCCAAGGACTAAGCATCTTTTAATTTCATGGCTGCAGTCACCATTTGCAGTGATTTTGGAGCCCAAAAAATAAAGTCTGGCACTGTTTCCTCATCTATTTCCCATGCAGTGATGGAACCAGATGCCATGATCTTCGTTTCCTGAATGTTGAGCTTTAAGCCAACTTTTTCACTCTCCTCTTTCATTTTCATCAAGAGGCTTTTTAGTTCCTCTTCACTTTCTGCCATAAGGGTGGTGTCATCTGCATATCTGAGGTTATTGATATTTCTGTTAGTACTACTTAAAGGAGACTACCCCCACACCCAGCTTGCTTGCTCCCCTGCCCCACCCTCACCCCAATCGAGGACAGACAATTTTGCTGTATAGTCGGACATGACTGCCACAACAGCAGCAGCCGCAGTGATGCATTGTGTATATATCTTCCATGTCTTCTTTGTCCATGTTTCTGTTTCTGTTGAGAGACATTTAGTTGTCTCCATTCCTTGGCTAGTGTGAGTAGTGCTGTACAAACTTTGGGTGGATGTATCTTTACAAAGTCTTGTTTTGTCTGGGTATATGCCCAGGAATGGAGGTGCTATATCCTATAGGAATGCTGCTTTTAGTTTTCTGTGGCACCCCATACTGTCTCCCATAGTGGCTGCACCCAGCTTATATTTCCACCAACAGCATAGGAGGATTCTCTCTTCTCCACACCCTCTTCAACATTTGTTATTTGTAGGTCTTTTGACGATGGCCGTTCTGACCAGTGTTAGGTGATACCACGTTGTCATTTTGATTTTCACTTCTCTAATAATTACTGATGTTGAGAATCCTTTCATATGCCTATTGGCCATTTGTTTATCTTTGGAGTAATGTCTATTTAGATCTTCTGCCAATTTTCTGATAGGGTGGTTTGCTTCTTTGTCATTGTTGAGTTGTATGAGCTGTTTGTATATTTTGGAAGTTAAGCCCTTGTCTGTCACTTCATTTGCAAATATTTTCTGCCATTCTATATGTTGTCTTTTCATCTTGTTTATGGTTTCCTTTGCTGTGCAATAGCTTGTAAGTATGATTAAGTCCCATTTGTTTCTTTATGTTTGTATTTCTGTTGCCTTGGGACTGTAGGTCCCTGGATTCTCGAGTCCCATCATCCTCTTTCCTGACCTTCAGGTCGCTGTCTTATTTTCTTTTTGTCTCAAAGGCCCTTCCTCTTTTCCCTTACCCAGGGATCGTTAGGAAATCTAATGGAGTTTGGCTTTACACCAGAACAAGCAGCACTTGTAATTTTAGGCTCTTCCCAATTTTCTCCCTTCTATAATCCCTGTGGCAACAAACTGTAGATCCAGGCTACCGGCTCTGAATATAAGGGGGAGGAAAAAGCACAAAGAGCAAAACAAAAATTAATTACACGAGTAATCCAGACTTCTACACATTAAATATTAAATGAGGATGCTGGTGAACGCTGTGCATTTCAGCGCGGTTTTCTGGTAATGTCCCAGACCCCTCCCCCGACCAGTGAACATCACAGGGGCCTCAGTCGTATCTTTAACTGCCTTCTGAGCAACATTTTTATATTTGGATATCTTACTATTTATATTTAGTTACATTAAACTTAATCAAAACCTGAGGTTATACTTTCTCCCCACATCTGACCTGTTGCCCAAGTCCATGTCTTCTCAGTGTTTCCAGAAATGCTGCTCTTTTCCTTTTGAAGTCGTGCCCCCTTTTATTTAAACTTTGTTCCCTGTGTCACTGCCTGCCTCGTAACTGTCCATCAAACTGAGCCTTTCCCCTTCATTTCTCTGCCATCATTTTAGTTTATGCCCTCGTCACCGTGAGGCGCTCACCTTGTATGCCACCGATGCCAGCAAACCACTTGCTGTTTCCTGACGGCGCTCTGCTTTTTTTGTCTTATGCTTTTGAACATGCTGTTGCTGCCTGATGGGCTCTATTATTATCCTCGTAACTGTCCATCAAACTGAGCCTTTCCCCTTCATTTCTCTGCCATCATTTTAGTTTATGCCCTCGTCACCGTGAGGCGCTCACCTTGTATGCCACCGATGCCAGCAAACCACTTGCTGTTTCCTGACGGCGCTCTGCTTTTTTTGTCTTATGCTTTTGAACATGCTGTTGCTGCCTGATGGGCTCTATTATTACATGTTTTACACATATTTATTTCTTCTGCATCTGCTTATGTCATATATAAGCATATGTATCTCCTTTTATAGAACTTATAGTATCTTTCCAGCTTAAGAATAGAGAGCATCCTAAACATACCTCTGTTTTTTTTGAATTTTGACTATTAAAGGTGGGTAACAGGTATAAAATAATTTTATTTTTAAAAAGTGTCAGTTGCTCAGTTTTGTCCAACTGTTTGCAACCCCATGTTCAGTAACCCACCAGGCACCTCTGCCCATGGGATTCTCCAGGCAAGGGTACAGGAGTGGGTTGCCGTGCCCTTCTCCAGGGGATCTTCCTGACTCAGGGACTGCACGCGTGTGTCTTAATTCTCCTGCACTGGCAGGCAGGTTCTTTACGGCTAGTGCCACATAAAGAATTTAGGCAAGCTTAATACTGAATGGGCCTCCCAAATTTTCTTTCCTTTTGTCAACCATAAATATAAGACCTTCCTGACCCACACTCTACAGTAGCTCTCTCCCTTCTCTCCAGAAAGTATATCCACCATTTGTCTGTTGTTCTGGCCTGGCATCTTAGCACACCTTACTATTTGCAGTCAGGTTCTACTCTAGTTTACCTTTTACTTCAGTCATTTCCACAGGGTTATGAAGAATTCAAACAAGCTCTTGCGATCTTTTTTACTCATCTGCTGGTTTAATGGAAGCTAAGCTCCACCTGGTGGTAGAATTTGATTCCTTGTTTGGACTGCGGTACATGCAAAGAGATCAATTCAATGGGGGGGGGGATTTGTACACATTTTTATGAATGCAAATATACACTATTACATATGTATGTGAGTGTCTGTTTTGCAGGGTTTCCTCTGTCACAGAAGTTGTGAAATATGCTTGTTCTTTATTTTACTGACATTGACAGTTTGAACGTGGCATTCAGGATTTGGGAGCTTCCCAGGTGCTCAGTAATAAAGAATCTGCCTGCTAACACAGGAGTTGAAGGAGATGCGGGTTCATTCCCTGAGTTGGGAAGGTCCATCCCCTGGATGAAGAAATGGCAAACCACTCCAGAATTCTTGCTTGGGAAATACTGTGGACAGAGGAGTCTGGCAAGCTATAGTCCATATGATTGTAAAGAGTTGCACATGCCTGAGCCACTGAGCACACATTCAGCATTTGATTATTATAAATATTTCATTATATTCAGACTCTTAGCAATGACCACAGTGATATTACTGTGCTCATCACAAACCAAATATTTTCCCCCACTGCTGTCTGATACCAGAATTGTTTCTTGAAAGGACTTGCTTTATATTTTAGTAGTAAAGAAAGTATATTTAAAGGCCTTTATGATTCACAGAAAATTATAAAAATAAAATGGAGAGGTGTTTGAAAGTATGAACTCAAGTGATATTTTAAAGCAGTATAGTCTAGTCCTATACTCCATATACAAGTATGTTCTTCTCTCTCGCAAGCAGGAGCCGTATCAAGTTTACCCTTTGTTGAGTGGTGTTTTGTAGCATTTAACTTTAGAAAGACCAGAAAATGAGCCAGAATTTACACATTGGAAGCTCTTTGGCTGCATTAAACCCACAGATGTGTTTTTTCATGCTTCTCCTAAAATATGAAATAGTCGCCTCTATTTGAAAATTGGAAAATTTTATTATAAAAATGCAGCTGTCTAGAGATGAGAGGTCTTTTTATCACAAATCTAGTGATCTCAGTCCAAGCAGTAAGCACCCATTTTAGATGGAGTGCACACTCTAATTTTCCATAAGCTTCAGTTCAGTCGCTCAGTCACTCAATCATGTCCGACTCTGTGACCCCATGAATCGCAGCACACCAGCCTCCCTGTCCATCACCAACACCCAGAGTTTACTCAAACTCACATCCATCCAGTCGGTGATGCCATCCAGCCATCTCGCCTCTTTCATCCCCTTCTCCTCCTGCCCCCAATCCCTCCCAGCATCAGGGTCTTTTCCAGTGAGTCAACTCTTCACATGAGGTGGCCAAAGTATTGGTGTTTCAGCTTTAGCATCATTCCTTACAATGAACACCCAGGACTGATCTCCTTTAAAATGGACTGGTTGGATCTCTTGCAGTCCAAGGGACTCTCAAGACTCTTCTGCAACACCACAGTTCAAAAGCATCAATTTCTTTGGCGCTCAGCTTTCTTCACAGTCCAATTCTCACATCCACACATGACCACTGGAAGAACCATAGCGTCAACTAGTTGGAGGCAAAGTAATGTCTCTGCTTTTGAATATGCTATCTAGGTTGGTCATAACTTTTCTTCCAAGGACTAAGCGTCTTTTAATTTCATGGCTGCAGTCACCATCTGCAGTGATTTTGGAGCCCCCAAAATAAAGTCTGACACTGTTTCCACTGTTTCCCCATCTATTTCCCATGAAGTGATGGGACCAGATGCCATGATCTTCGTTTCCTGAATGTTGAGCTTTAAGCCAACTTTTTCACTCTCTTCTTTCACTTTCATCAAGAGGCTTTTTAGTTCCTCTTCACTTTCTGCCATGAGGGTGGTGTCATCTGCATATCTGAGGGTATTGATAGTTCTCCCGGCAATCTTGATTCCAGCTTGTGCTTCTTCCAGCCCAGTGTTTCTCATGATGTACTCTGCATAGCAGTTAAATAAGCAGGATGACAATATACAGCCTTGATGTACTCCTTTTCCTATTTGGAACCAGTCTGTTCCATGTCCAGTTCTAGCTGTTGCTTCCTGACCTGCATACAGGTTTCTCAAGAGGCAGGTCAGGTGCTTCACTGCTCCTTAATGTATCACATTCTGCCTTCCTTTTCTTTCTTTCTTTTTCTTTTTCTTTTTTTTTTTTATCGCCTGGCTTCTGTAGGCATGGGTGTTTATGACTACTGGCATTCCTTCATTTTTGATGCCTATCTGAGAAATTCATATTCTAGGTGAATTCACCTTCATTTTTGAAGGTGAAAATGAAGAAAGATAAATAACCATCAAATAAGTGAAAGAAATAACCCAAACAAAAGGTGTAAAATTGCTTTCTCTGGACTTTTGCAGAGTACCCCACTGGAGACATCAGTGTACTCCCAAGAGTATCATATTTAAGGAAGAGGTCCCTGGTGGCTCAGTGGCAGAGAGCCCAGCTGCCAATGAGGGAGACTTGGGTTGGATCCCTGGATTGGGGCCATCCCCTGGAGAAGGAAATGGCACCCCACTTCCATATTCTTGCCTGGGAAATCCATGGACAGAGAAGGCTGGCCGGCTACAGTCCATGCAGTCACAAAGAGTTGGACACTACTTAAACAGCAACAGCATTCCCAACTACAGGCTGAGAAATTTCAAAGGTTTCATTTTCCTTCAACTATAAACCCCTGGATTGAAAAATATCTGAAGTTATACCTATTTGATTTTTGTTTTGAGAGTATTTTAGTTGTTAGGCTAAAATCTAGGCACCTACAAAAATATATTTGCCTTCTCCACCCAATCAACCACTTCCTGAGCAGTGAATATCACACTAAGCTGGTGTTGCCCAGCCTTCCTAACTGGTCCCCGTCTAATGAACCACTTTCATCCTTCGACACTTTTGTGATTTGCATTTTGCATCTCCCTTTAAAAGGATGCCTCTTCTCATGGTTAGTAGTGACCATGTTTTGACTTTCCTCACCAGTTGTGGTTGGTTGGCAGAATAACAGCCCGCTGCAAAGATATCTCTATCTTAACCCTATAGCCTATAAACACATTACATTACATGGTAGAGGACGATTAGGATTGAGGATGAAATTGAGACTGCTTGTCAGCTGACCTTGAATAGATCACCCTGGATGAATGTGGTCGGTTCTTATATTTAAGGACTACCGTCATTATTATGATGGTAGTCTTTACAAGTGGAAATAGCCGCCAGGAGGAGAGTCATAGATGTGTGACTACAAGAGAGTAATCAGGATGATGCAACACTGCTGGCTTTGAAGAGAAGGGGCCACAGATCGAGGCATGCTGATGTCCTTTAGAAGCTGGAAAAGGTAAGGAAACAGATTTGCCCCTAGAAACGCAGCCTGGCTACACTGGAATGTAAACCCTCACGTCTATCCTATAAAATTGTTAAGATGATATGTTTGTGCTGTGTTTAGCCACCCCATTTAGCATAATTTCTTATAACAAGAATGAAAAACTAGCAAGCCAGCAAAAATGTCTTATTTGAAGTTTGTTCTCTGAAGCTTTTGTTATTTAAAAAAAATTTTTTTAAGAGAGAAATTATACCAAAGCATAACTTCTTGGATCAATGCACAATTCTTCCTGCTTTCTTCTTCTCCCTTGTCTTGAGAATCACTGTTTTAACCCCTTCCTTCTCCCACAGCAGAGAGAGAAGGTCATGGGGTCATGAGTAAAGAACTGCACTACAGTATGTCAGGGAGGCAGGGCGTGCCGGATAGGAGACCCCTGCTTGAAAGAGCTAACACAAAGTAGAAGGCAGCAAAAAACAAACAAAAAGCCTCACCCTTTATTTTTTCCCCAAGAGTTCCTTAGTCTCTGCATCATAGAATATGTAGCTTCTCAAATGACACTTGGACAAATTCTTAAAATAATAAAAGTGATTTTGCCACAGTTTATCAAAGACGCAGGAAGGCTGCCCTGTAGAGGATGTCTTGGATTATGATCAATTTGGCCACACTCTTGGCTGTTTCTTCTGAGAGGCGTGTTGTTTGTTGAGAGATTTTTTTTTTTCTCTTGTTTTTGAATCAGAAAACCGCTAAACCATTTTGCAGCCCACAAAGACTGATGCTGCATAAATTTTCCCATGAAACGACAGCACAATAAGAAACCGTCTTGGCCTATATATTGTTATTGACAGGCACTTACCGTAACTAGATTCATTGTCAAGTATCAACCTGAAAACAAAACTTTCTCACATAAACTTATACATTTTCATGATGCTGTTTTCCAGAAATTTTAACAAACTCAAATTAGTAAGGACAAGACTGATTTCACTTATTGTCTTGGTATTCATGCCATTGAACCTAATACATTATATACAGTAGCTGCTCAATATACAGATGGATGGATACATCCATCTTTGCAGTATATTGGCACCTTCTCTAATTTGGCCACAAGAAGGATACAAAACTGTTGATTTGTTGTCTCCGTTTTACTCTGGGCTTCTCAGAGTGTAATTTCTCCAAGCTCAAGGTGATCCTAGAATATAAAGATAAGTGTTTTTCAATATGGCCTCTAAATGTTAGGCAGCATTATTCAAAGAAACCAAATACCTTTCACACACAGAAGGGAAATTGAATCAAGAGATGGCATGACAACCTTCAAAAGGCAATATATAAGGAACTTGTAAAGGGTTGTGCCTGATTGTCCCCAAAGTTGATATCTTAGTGCCTACCTCCCCCACTCCCACTCCTTTATAAGGGTCTGTGAAGAAGTGTCTTTAGTCCCTGATACTAAGATTCTTATACTTTTACGTCTGTACAGAAAATCGTCTGGGGATCTTGTTAAACACCAGCATGTTGCTTATCATCGACTCAATGGACATGAGTCTGAGTAAGCTCCAGGATTTGGTGATGGACAGGAAAGCCTGGCCGGCTGCAGTCCATGGGGTCGCAAAGTGTCGGACACGACTGAGCGACTGAACTGAACTATTGCTTATCACACAGCATCCCTAGAAATTCAAATTGGATAGGCCTTGGGTTGCACCATAGAAATAGTTTTGTAAAAATTGTATACATGCATTGGTGACATCACAGGCCAGGTTGAGAAATGTTGCTTAACTTGTTCGATGTGTTTATATTGTGTGTTCAAGCATTTTAACCTACAAAGAAAACCACTGCTCTCCAGTTGTCTATATCCCCACATCTCTCTGCCTCACACCTGCCCCCTCCCCAGTCGTGTGATGATTTTACAGTCACGCTTACCCCCTGCCCCAAACCTAGGGTAGATACAATTATAAGTGTCATAGTAGACAAAGTCTTATAATTCTCTTCTAGGGTAGGTGGCACCATGCTTCTGCAAAAGGCTGAGCTTCTTTTCTGCGGCTTCGTGGATCTGGGCTAGATAAGCGTGTGTCTTCCGTATTCCCGTCTCTTTAAATATGTCCTTCCTCCTTCATCGACAGTGCCCCGTCTCCAAGGTTTTCCTCACCATGACACAGCTTAAGAGCTGTCCTAAACCTCCTTTCTCTCTACACCTTTCCTCTGACCACAAGAACACTTCTGTCAGCAGCAGATCATCTGAAAGGCAAGTATATCTGTCAGTTGGTATACATGGGAATTAGTAAGTATTGGTGCACACCAGCGTTAAACCCAGGACATCTCCTCAGGGCTAGTGCGCGAGGCCGAGGTGTCTCCTCAGTCGTAGGTTTTGTGCTAGCGCAAGGGGGCAAAGGGCGGAGGGATTTTCTGTTCAAAGGGCATTAACACAATGGTGTGACTTTCAGTGTGAAGTCCTCTAAACCAGGAGAGCTGGAGAGTACACGGTAGGTGCACCGCGTCCCTGTACGGAGACCAAGTCCTGCTGTTTTGTTCAGATGTTATTGCTTCACCCTTTGGACAGTAGAGACCCTTGAGATCTTCTGGTTTCACACAGGGTTCCTCTGCTACTGTGGACTGGTGAAAAATAGTCAGTTGCACTGGTTCTTCCACACCATAGAAATTAATAATGTAGTTTCAACATTTTAAAATTCAAATTAACAAATATTTATTGGGTGTCTTTGTCTGCATAAATTCTTTGCTATTTGGTACAACACTCAATTATGGGTTTGATGGGCAATAGCATTATAAGGTGGCAAATAAAGCAATGATTTTATGTTTGTAATTTTATGGTTAATAGTGCATTCTTATTTTGTTAACCTTGTCTAGGACAACATATGTGTCAAATAGCTTTTTAATGCTATTATGTTACCCTTGTTCAGGGGCAACTCCTAGGGTGAGATATTTTATGAATTTATGATGGGCAAAATGGAAAAGGGAGTAACTCTTACAGTTTCTTCAAGATGTCTCAAAGTGTATGATGCAAAGATTGGAATCTGCTTTGATATAAAGGTAACTTGCTAGCAATAGTTACCCAAGATAGAAACAGTAGCTTTCTTGAGGGAATGATCTGGGTGCCTCTGAGGTTCCTCTATACAGGCATGGTTGACAGTAATGTGCAAAGACCCTTCCCGCGGAGGAGCAGGCAAACCCTGAAGCTCACAGTGCACTGGAGTGTGTAAGGAGATAGCTGAACTTTCCCTTTAAAAAAATGCCCACCAGACCAGGCTCCTCTGTCCATGGGATTTCCCAGGCAAGGAGTTGGTTGCCATTTTCTTCTCCAACACTAGAGGGAGTATAAGATCATGAATATTTCCTTTCAGTTGTTGCCTTCTGGTAAACCATCAGCAAAGCAAGATTCAAGGGCAAATATCTAGAATTTGTTTCATACTTTTAAAAATGTTATTCTCACTAAAATATTATGGAACATTTTGATAAGCAAGGAAAATTTTCTTCGTAAATAATTAGTGCAGTATATAGTATCTAATAGTAATATTTTTATTTGAGTAGGAAAAGAATTCACAATTTTAAATGACTGGTGAAAATAGAATCCAGATCACTTCTTTGTGGTTATCAGTGTAAAACATCTTGGTTCTACGTGGAGTAGAACATTTTGTTAGGCCTGTTATTGTTGTTTTATTTGCCATGGGTATAATTCCATATTTTTCTTGTAGTCTACTACTTTGTGCTACAGCTTTCCCAGACATTTAAGGTAAAATGTTTTGCTGGACAGTTGATATGATTACACAGTATCAAAATCAAATGTTTCATTCTTAAAGAATGAAGAAGCCGGCCTGTCTTAGAAAAATTAAAAATGTCTGGTTTTCAGTAATAACAGCGTGTTCATTCTCATTCTAGTATGGATGGCTTTGCATTTAGCTCCTTTTCATATTTCTGTTTAAAATTTTTTAAATTTCTGTAAATAACTTAAAATATTAAATTTTTACATTAGTCTCCAAGTTCCATTTTGGGTTGGACTTTACATGTTTGAATATTTGAAGATTAAAAAGTTTAAAAATATTTATTTGAAACACTAACCATTAAAATATCAAAAGTTCCAAAGTAAAATATGTATGAAAAATTGAGATATTATTAGCCTTTTATTGGTAAAATGTATTCTAAACTAGAATTTACATAATCTTCAAGAAGAAAGATGCACATGTATATTTCAAATATATTTTAGTTTCTTAGCATCTTGAAATGCATTTCTAACAGATTTTTTTTTTAAATCACCTTACTGTCAGCATCATTGGTCACAAAAATTTAGTTTTCCTAACTTCTTTAGTTGATTGAAAAATGTTACTTCTGTTTAAAATGAGAGTCTTCTTCTTCTTTTCCACTGCAATTGAAAAACAAACAAATGCTGGCAAGTGATATGTCAGGGTGGAAACAGTCACTGTGATTCTGCACGGCCTTCTAACAAGTGACTTGGGGTAGGGGTGACTTCTTGATACGCTGTTTGCTTCTTTCTTCCATCTGCTTCTGCTGGCCTGGATGGTGCTGTGCCAGGCCAGCTCCTCTATCACTCTATATGTGGATAAAACCGATATCCAACTTTCCTCAAAAGCCAGCCTTATTTGTTATACTTTTGTTTTATTTATACTTAGAAAAATTTAGTAAGACATTTAATACATACTTGTAAACAACCAAAAATGTAGTATGTAAATACTGATACTGAAGGACACATATTAAAAGGCAATTTTTTTTCCTTCTCTCAGGTTTTGTTATCCCTCTGGTGCAATTTAAATCTTATTTTCTAGCACATGCAAACCAGTATGTATATATGCGTGCATGTGTATGTATTTTTATACACATGTATTTCTATTGCCTTTTTTTAAACAAAATGGAATCATATGAAAAATATTCTAACATGACCTTTTTTTTTGCTAACAATGTATTTTTAAGATATTCCTGTGTCAGTACTTATGGAATTACTTTTTTATAATAGCATAAAAACGTGTATCTTATTTAGACTCTAGTTTCCTATTGACATTTAAATTGTCTCCAGTATTGCATTATATTAAATAGTGCTGCAATGCAGAAATTTGAATATTGTCTTTAGAATCTTGGCATTTTCTACGTTTTTGTAGTTAAAACGCTATAGATGGCGAAAACATGGCTGGCTAATTATTTACTTTTTATTCGTGGCTTAGTTTCACAAGGCTTTTAAGACATCTGTGTTTTACATTGCTCTGTGTCTCTGAAGGATGTTTACTTTTATCAACAAAACAGGTTGATTGCCAACAATCAGATTTCAGAACAAAAAAAGCTAATTTATCTGAGTATTTCTTCACTAAAAGTGAAAGAGAGAACATTTATTTTGATAATTCAGGTGGGAAGTTTAAGATTGGAGTTTAAAAAAAAAATCCTGTCAGGGGATTAGTAAAATTTGTGTAACTTTAGATCAGGTTGATCATACATGAGATAAACTATTGGATGTTAATAATGTTGTTGTTAATAGCAGGAATTGAATTGTGAGGTAAAAATGACTTCAGCACCCACTTTAGAGTACTCTGTAGTAATTAAAAGCAACAAACTAGATGTACAGGAAATAACATGAATATATTGTGAGAACACTGGGTGGAATGAAGAAAATAATTTAAAAAAATGAACCAAATTTTTTATAAATCAATAACCTTGATAGATTACTATGTTATAAATCAATGCACTTCATATTAAAATATACACAAACATTATTATACAAGAATTCTTAGGAGTTCAAGGTATCAAATATGTTAACATGGTTCTAAAAGGAAAAGTGAAATGGGATTGGGGAATAGACATAAAACACACTCATATAAAACTCAAAGAATAAGTGATGAGATTGTGCTTTCCTGATTTTTTGGTTACTGAAGTCCCTTTTTGTAGAAATGAGTGGTTTATTTCCCATGAACATTTCCTAAATTGACTTGTTCTTCGAATGTTGTTTTCCTTCAATTTGCCAGTTCCTAGAATGGGCAGAAAACATTCAATACTAATATTCCTCAAATTCAGTGATGGAAATTAGTGTCTAGCTACCCCTCTGTGGCTGGATATGATGGTGTATTTCAGAAATAACTATAATTAGGGGTCACTGTTCAAGATGATTAAATTGCTTGAAAAATGAGAGCTACATGACTGTATAGAAGCTTTCTTATAAGGTGACCCCAAAGCAGGGGCACCAAATCAGCCCAGGTACCTAGCTGTTTGACCCCTCCATCCAGACTATCTGAGATGTTCCAGGAGCTGAGAGCTGGGCCTCAGAGTGGGTAGAACTGCCCAAGAGGCCAGGTCCAATCTGGAGAGAACTATGAAAACAAAAGGCTAAAGCTTACAAGGCGCTCCCCTATGTGCCAGGCTGGCTCGGCACCTCAGGTGTGGGAACCACCCAGTCTTCACAACAAAGCTGCTGGGAAGGTGAACCGGTCGGCGCCACCTGTCCAGGGCAGGGGGCTCCAGCAGCTTGCGGAAGCAGTGAGGAAGCAAATCCGAAGGTCGGGGAGCGAGGCCTGGAGAGATGAGGACAGCCGGCTAGGTCTGCAAGGAGGGGCTGGAGAAACCCCCAGGCGTGGAGGCCGGGAGGGTCACATGTATTCGGTGCTTGTGCCCTGGCCTCTCTGGGTGGAGGCAGGGGCTCGGGGGCTTCCCAAGCCACGTGTGTGACAGGCAGAGTTTAGTCCTCTTCATCCCTGGAGCCTCCGAGCGGAGTTCAGAAAAATAAGGTCGGCGGCCTTGAGGAGGCAGCGAAACCAGGACGCTCGCGACGTGATAGTCTGTGTTTTGGTGAGGTTGGCGGCCCTCCCTCTCTCTGTGTCTCCTTTCTGGATAACGAAAAACCCCAAACATCAAGAGCCGGATGTTTGAATGTTTTTAAACCTGGTAATTTTGTAAATGGTCTGTGCCTGGGCCCCTTCCCCCTCCTCTTGCCCCAGCTGACGGCAGGGTGCTTTTGCCTCCGTAGCCTCGGATGAAGAAAGTATGACTGGCACTTGTTTTCTCAGCAAGGTGATGGCAAAAGGATATTTACAGCGTGGAGGAGTTTTCATTTGCACTCAGACATCTAGATGAGTAGTATGTTTCAGACCTTGGAGCTCCAGGGTATCTCTCTTCTGCTGAGATAATAAAATTGATCAGATGTTTTGAGGTTAAATAAACTGTTGCAGTAATCTGGCAGCTGCCTGCTGGTTGTGGTTTTCAAAAGCAATTACTCACGCTGGAGTCAACTTTGAACTCCCCATTTTAATTGAAAAGGCTAATTGTAGGCTATTGCTCCTGATTTAGCATTTGATTTGGCAGATTAGGAAGTAAAAGGACTTTGAGAAGGGAGGGGAGAGGAAGAGAAAGTAAGCAGGAGTGTTGCCGAGCTCAAATTCCTGTTTATACACGAGTGTTTTCACACGCGGCACTTTGCATGCTAACTGGAGAAACAGCAGTTGGACTAGAAAGGCTCTGCGACGGCTGTCTGAGCCTAGTCTTCACAGTCCTTATTTTGGGCTTGTTTGCTTTTCTCTCTCCCTCTGCCTTCGTATATGATTCCTCCCTCCCCCCTCCCTCTGGTTAGTTTCTTAATTTTAATTCAGATGTGAAACTGCAGAAATAATCTTAAGAGAATATGATCAGACCATGATTCTGGATCTGAATAGGAACTTATTTCTCAAATTCTTGGAGATGCTAATAGGTAGAGACTGCTGTCTGTCCTCACTGCAACAAAGCCAACAATTCAAAATCAGAAAGAGAGAGAATTGATCTGAGTGCCCACAAAAACAAATGCCCACTTTCCTGTGGAGATCGTGAAGAATCAGATTACAAGAAAGATACCAAACATCCAAAAAGAAATATAGCTACATCCAGATTTACATCCTGGACAATTAGCAGCATTATTAACATGGCCAGAGCACTGCTTTTAGAACTGAGCTGAGAAGTGTGAGAATTTGTGTTTCTGCAGTCTTGTCCCCAACTAAAAGCAAATATAGCACTTTTATATTTACTGGGCACAGGTGATGCTATGCATTTTAGAGAAATACATTCTCTAAATTAAAATATATATATTTATATATATGCACATATATGACTCCTTTGGACTTCAGTGTTTAGATCAGTTGGCAAACTGTGCTGGGAATTTCCAGTGAGTCTGATAAAATATCGATGGCCTAGACTAAGGCTGAAATGAAAGGCATGAATATATTAATTCTTTAATTTTACATTATGTTTTGAAATTCTGGTTACTTATGACTTGAAAATCCACTTTATTTTTAGACTTCTGCTCATCACAGTTCTGTTGATATTTTCATTGACTTCATAAATAGAATTTAATCTCTATGCATCAGCTTTCTGATCTGTAAAAATAAGATAAATATTCTTCCCACACACTTTGCACTCAGAACTCCTCTGTTGAAACAATAAACAGGGTTGTAATATATGAATGGAGTATTGCTTCAGAATCAGATGTCTTTATCAACAACAAAGAAGAACTGACATTTATTTGGTGTTTTGGTATCAAATTTGAAGATACTACAGTTAATGAAAAAAAGAAACATCTGTGTTAATATGATGGGGATTATTCTGAAATATGGGTATCAGTGGAAATGTCAGCTGCCTGCCGCATGATTTCCAAGAGCCATTTTTTGTGATTGCAATGTTCATAGAGATCCTCAAGCAAAAATGATTCAGAGAGAAAAAGGCCTTACTGATGGGAAAACTTCAATTAAACACACTTAGTTCTTTCAAAATATTTTAAAATCAAATCTATTTGTGTATTTTTACTCTCTACTTTTGGCAAAGTACCTTCCTTTAGAAAGTAAGGAAAAAAGATGACTTTTGTGGTAAGATTAACGAAACTTTTTTTGTTTGTTTTTTGTTTTTTCTATGAAAGAAAAGGTTGGGGGAAGAAAGTTAAGCTTTTTAGATATTATTAGAGGCAGAATTTAAACACAGTGGATTCATACTTAAGTCATGGAAAAGATTTAGATTTGAAGAAGGAAAAAATTTAGTTACATGATGGTTTCTAAAAATACTGTGAGATTGTGAAGGTAAGTCAGAGTTTCCCATCTCATGACCTTAGAATCTGGAGAATACATGTCTGAAATGACAGTTCTAGAGTCTGAATCTCAACAGCACAACAAAACCAAAAGCCCTTCTACCGTGATGGTGTAATAGTCATTTCAGAACACTGCTCTGTAAACACAAGGTGGGGTTTATACCTCAGCTAAACTGCCTGCTCCTGACCTTCGCCCTGGGACAAAATCCTGATAAACCTCAATTTCCTCATCTGTAAAATACATGGAAAATAATAATACTTACCTTGTTGGATTCTGGTTAAGATTAAATGAGTGACTGTTAATTAATTTCCTATCGACTTATTTAAGATAAAACTGCCCTATTATGTCCTAAGTACTAGTCATTACTCAAAAGCTATATTTTATAATTCGTCATAACTGAGCTTCCTCAAAATTAATCCCAAGGGCATTGTAAAAATCAAAACACAAAGTCACATTTGACATGAAATATAAATCTTAAATTTGTCAGGAAAGTTAAGAACAGGTATATAAATCCATTATTTAAATTTGGATATATGGATAGACTTTTACTGTTAAAGCTCCTAGAGAAAGAAAAATGAGGGATGAGAAGAAATGAGGGTTTTAGAAATTCTTTCATGCCATTAGCAGAGATATATCATTATCATCAAATTATTAGGATAGAAAAAAATTTCAGGCAGGAGTAACTTCATGTCTTGAGGTAATTTCTTATTTCTAGAAACATATTTGATTAGGGACTGTTGGAAAATGTGTCTTTTGTCAAGACAAATGAAAACTGGAATTGAACCAATGATACAGGTGAGAATATTACAACTACCAATAGCTATGGGGGCTTTATTGTGGTTAAACCCCATACTTTAGAAGTTATTTAATCTGACTACTATGGAGGATAAGATAGGGTATTCTCTTCTACTGTTTGACATGTAGACATGTCAGTACCTCACCACCAAAGTCATCTTCACTTTCACTCCCTGCTAAAAAAGAATGGTGCTTGTATGTGTGGTGGGTGGCGGGGGGGTGGGGGGGCGGTGTTGCCCTTTGAGAGGATTCACAGACTGGCATGCAGGTGGCCAGCTAGCTACTAGCTGCAGCAGGGTCAGGTTCACCGAGAGCATCACCCAGAGCAGAGCCACGACTCCCAGCATCCCCAGTTACTTGGTCCCTCTGCTCTTGCCTCTGGTAGAGGTCTGGTTATGAAGAAGGCCTTTTGCTTTGCAGACGTACACTTGAGGCTTATTGGGATAATTTGCTGCAAAGAAACTCTGGCTACTGCTCAGGTGAAAGAGTTTTCTTTCCATACGGTTTCACTTTTCTTGGAGGTGAGATCCAAGAATGGCTATTTAATGGGAGAAGGAGGATTTCTCCACGACAACTTGCTAGAATTTCTTTGTTCAGTTTCCCTTCTTTCATTTCGAGTTGATTGAGGAACATCAGATAGGATTCTGGTTTCACCCGGCATGCTTCTTGTCAACTCTCTTGCCTTTCACAGGCTGACTACGCAGGGACGTTTACAGCCCTCCCCTGGAGTCTGCCAGACCTAGGTGTTATGTGCCGTACCTCCAGGGATCATGACCATATGGTATTTTAGGGGAGGACACAGTTCATTTCAATGCAATTCCAATGAGCAGATTTCTTCGCTTTATTACACCATTGCATTTGGAGGCAATCCACCAGAGGCAGAATCTAACTCTCAAAGGAATGCTCTGCCCACTCTGTCCATTTAACAGGACATTTGGCTCAAGAATCGAGTCGGTTGATCACACATGTGCAACAGATGTGTGAGCATGCGTAGCAAAAATAAAAAAGCAAAACTCCCAGCAGTGTACTATGGGGAATGTAGCAGAACTACTGGAAAAAGGACACAGAGAAGTCTGGTAGGAAAACTTTGATTCCTGTTGTCAGAGGCAGTGTTTCTTATTAATCTTTGCCTCCTTTTGGAGCAGGGGAAGGTGTAAGTTTCCACTATTATTTTGCAGTGATTATTCATATAATGCTGGTGAGGAAACTTGGTTCACTTTCACAGACCTCCTCTTAGGAAGATATAATTCTAAATATTTTAACCAGGCTGTTTTCAGGGTGTGGGGTGGGCAGGGGGTGCTGATTCTCAGGAATTCAATGTTGGCATACTTCCACTGAAAAAAACCACCCATTTACAAGAGAGGATATCAGACATATACAGCCTTTCATCCATGCCCCACAGGCTCATATGGAAAGACAGAGCACCAGCTGTTTTTCTCATGGTGAATAAGGGTTACTTGGGGAAATCTCTCTTCCTGTTTTTATATGGACAACTAAATTGTTGCATAGCCAGTTAATTTTGGTTAGGTCAACAGCACAAGGTTAATTATTGGAACCTTCCTCTTCTGCCTGTTAAGGGTAAAAGATTAATAGGAACCCAAAGAAGAAAATGAAATACAGTGACTTATTCTAGAAGTGCTTTTTATTTGGGAAATATAAATTTGGCTTTTATATCTGAAAGGATTGATACTCACTCATCTTGGTCTTCTGGGAAATAGTAGA
Organism: Madoqua kirkii; assembly: GCA_006408675.1. Lineage (NCBI taxonomy): Eukaryota > Metazoa > Chordata > Mammalia > Artiodactyla > Bovidae > Madoqua > Madoqua kirkii. Next base: position 35,371 of record SJYC01109083.1, read on the forward strand.
AGTTTGTTTGAAAAACTGACATGAATTAATTTGAAAACCTGAGGGATACAGAATTAATCAGATTCAGAAGGATTTCCTGTTCAAATATTGAGGAAAAATATCACTTTTTTGCAATAGGAATATTTTTTAAAAAACTAGCACAATTGGCATACCTATGAGATAACTTTGAAGTTCTTCCTGTTCTCTGTTATACCTCAGTTTGTCTTGCATAGTTTATTACCTGCCCCCCACCCCTTTTTAAAAAACTAGGTCATGATGCAACATTCTTTTTCTAAACTTGGGTTCCATGAACACATCAAAGGACTGGTTCCCTGCAATATACTATAATGTTTTTTTATCCAGCTGCATATTATTATATACCTCAAGATAAAGCAACTGTATTGCTGTTGATATATTCAACTTCTGTCCTTTGGATTTGGTCAGCACTGCATGTGGAAGCAGAAACCCACCCTGTATTGTTATAAGGATGGTTTTTCATTCATGTCCTTGTTACTCTTAACAAATGTCTCAAAGAAAAATACTCTGCAACCGCCACTCATAAAGAAGCAGAAAATGGCAAAACCACAGCATAGAAGGAAACCTATATGAAAACACTGGTTGTGTCTTCCTGGATACAGAAAACAAATAGAGCTTTTGAAAGAGTTTGCCAATATGTGCCTGCCAAATAAAATATTGTTTTATGAAGTCAGGAAAAAACTAATTTTAAAGGTTATTGTAGGTTATTTGTGGTCACTTCTGGTGTGCACACACCATGATGTCATCCTGAACTCTTCTCTATTTATATTTCAGTCTTAGAAGTCTTTTGTCTAAGACTTGATCTCAGCTACTAGAGACATCTAAAATACTCTTATTATTCAATACTCATAAAAATCTAGACCAAAAAAAAGTTAGAATAGATGGAAAAAAGTCCAAGCCAAGTCCAGGCAAGAAATCATTCAGGCAGATCCGTCTTCTGAAATCATACCTACGCCATAGACATCTCAGGACACAGTTGCTGGAGAACTTCTCAAGTGACTGGAAAGTAGCCACATGTCCAAATGGCTCTCCTGGAAAATAACTGCCTGTTGAGTGAGGGTAGATGGACCCCTGCCAGAGACATATCTTTTGAGGAAGGGGAGCAGGGGGTTCCTTGGGCAGTCCAGTTTCTCTCTCCTCCTGGGTGGACCACTCGCCTGTAATTCCCAGATATGTTTCGCTTTGTTTACATGACCTCCTGTGGCAATTTCACTTCTTCACTGTAGCAGAGTTGATTTTTTTTGGTGGGAATTTTTTTGCTTGGAAAATCCCTTTTGTTGAGGTAGTCCTCAGTAAACTAGGAAATGTCAAATAAACATTGGATGAAGACAGACTAAAAGGCCAGTGAGAACAGTTGAAAATGAGGAAGCTAATAAATCTCTTAAGGAAAAAAAATTTGGTAATTGGAAAGAATATATAGTTCCACTGATATGGTGGAAAACTGACACTTTCAAGTTTATTAGGATACCAAGCTGACATCCTTTGCATCATCTTCAAGTTCATTCAAGTATTAAAAAAAAATGCCTTTGAGCATCTTGAAGTGTCAGGCACATTGATGTTAGAAAACAAAGGAAATAAGGACATTATAGATATCCAGTACAGTGTGTGTGCGTTAGCTGCTTCAGTGCCTGACTCTTTGCAACCCTATGGACTGTAGCCCACCAGGCTCCTCTATCCATAGAATTCTCCTGGAAAGGAAACTGGAGTGGGTTGCCATTCCCTTCTTCAGGGGATCTTCCTGACCCAGGGATCTGACCTGTCTCTTGCATCTCCCAGCATTAGCAGGTAGGTTCTTTACCACTAGTGACACCTGGAAAGCCCATTCAGTACAGTACAACAGGGAAGAAGCTCGTGGAGTTGCTGGGATGAAGGAACTGTAATTTTAAATTCAGTGATCTGGGAACAGCTCACTAGGAAAGCGACATTTGAGCAAAGCATGTTGCTAACTGCAGGAGAGTGTGACGGGCAGAGGAACAGGAAATGATGAGCCCAAGCCCGTGGAGCACATGTGTGCTGGCCTAACAGCACAAAGACCAGTGTCCATGCCATGCATGTTTGTGCATACACTAACTTCATCTGCACGTGTGCAAACGCACGCTTGTCCTCCATACATAAACACACTTTAAAATGCATCAAAGAAAATACCATATTTTGCCAACACGATTTTGTCACTAAATGTACTATTGACAGTTCAGGTTTAGATGAACTGCTCTTTGAAAGTCTGCTCTTTGTGTGAGGATGGAAAGCACATGCAGGTCCAGTGAAGTGAAATATGAATTCTGATGTATTTGTGGTTATCATTGCGGTGACTATATTGTGCTAATGTATATTTAATACTCCAAACCTATAAATATATTTCATCATGAGGTTGGCAATGATTTCTTACTATCTGTTCTTTTGGGGAAACCTCATCTGTGAAATTCTTCTTTCTTCTCTCTTTGCATACCTTTGAAGATGATAGGAAATGTAAGATTCATTCAGTTCTGATACAGTAAAGCTTTAGAAAATATAAAGACAAGACATGGGCAAATGTGCAGAGGTAGTTACATGACATAGTAAAATCAAACCTGGGATATCATTCATCCCTTGAGTGAAGTTCCCTACTGCACTGTTTGCCAACGTGGGATAGTTTTAGAAAGGTATGGTTTGGGGTTTCCATGTTACTGTGTTGCTATGTATTGGGAGGAGTCTGTTGGAAAGAAAATTGGAGAGGAGACTGAATTACAACTAGCAATAGGAAGATAAGATTGGAACTTTCCTTTTTCTTTCTTTTAACTGTAGGAGGAAGAGAATGCATTTGGCCCCTTGATGAGTTTATGCTCTTTGAGAAAGTATGCTGCTGCTGTTTAGCTGGTAAGTTGTGTCCAACTCTTTTGTGACATCATGGACTGTAGCCCACCAGGCCTTTCTGTCCATGGGATTTTTCAGGCAGGTGTATTGGAGTGGGCTGCCATTTCCTCCTCCAGGGCATCTTCCCAGTTCCGGGAATCAAACCTGTGTGTCCTGTGTCTCCTGCATTGGCAGGCAGATTCTTTACCACTGAATCATCAGGGAAACCCCAACAAAGTCTGGGGAACTGTGCCCTTTTGATAGCGTAGGTGGCAAAGCACCCAATGAAGCATATGCTCCCTCACCAGGGGACAAGTTTAATAGCTTGCCCTGCCTGAGCTTACATGAAGGGGGTGAATTTTGTCCTCCAAAATTTCCTTCAGTTGTATAGCTTCTTTAAAAAATAATAATGATACGGGAACTTGACACAAGGTTAACTAGGGACAGAAGGGGACTGGCTTAGAGAGGAGGTGGGCTCGGTGGTCCTGGGTCGCTGCCAGGTTCACTGAATGAACCCAAGACCTGGAACAGGTTTGTCTGTCCGTGGGTGTGTTCCAGTTAGGAGGGTGTACTGCCCTTCGATGGCTGAGCTGCCATCTCTGAAGCCCCGGAGGGCTCTCTCTGAATTCCAGTTGTGCTCTGGCTATAAATTAACTCAAATGATCCCAGGGACTTTCAGTTGCCTCTTTCCGGTCCTCCCCATGATTGACATGCAGCTCAGCTGACATGTAGTGATGATTATAAAATATTTTAGAAGCTGTAGAAGAGACTTCCTGCAGTTCAGCTCTCATGTTTAATTAGATTCTCTTTCTGCGAAGGAGAAGAGATAGCATTATACCTCATGATATGGGATAGCATCTATTGATGAAGAAGTAAAAACAATGTGGAGTGGAGGATGTCAGTTAAGGCTGGGCAGCCACTAGTTAATTAATTACATGAATGATGAAAGTTCTGCACAGGAGTCATTTTATATCAGTTTTGTGATTTATTTACCCATCCATCAATTCAGATGAAAGTGGTTCATTTTAACAGGAAAAAGATCACCTAGTACAGGAGGGCTCGTAATGAAAACCAGTGGTTCTCTAATCCATGTCTTTTTCTACCAACAGTCCTGCTCCAAAGAGGCAGCTACTTGGAGGTGCTAATTTTGTGTTCTGCTACTTGTTCTTATTTTTAATCTAAAACATTTATTTCCCTAAGCCTACTCTTAAAAAAAAAAAAACTATTATTTTTTCAAGAACAGCTTAGGTTCACAGTAAAATTGAGGGGAAGTTCTCGAGATTTCTCATAGACCCTGACCTCACATACTCATAGCCTCCTCTATTAACGAACATCATCCCCACCACACTAGAACAGTTATCACAATTGATAAATCTATATTAACATATAATAATGACCCAAAGTCTGTGGTTCCCTCTTGGTACATTCTATGGGTTTTGACAAGTGTTTGATGACATGCATCATTATGTTATCATACAGAGGATTTTCAGTACCCAGAAAATCCTTTTGGAGAAGGCAATGGCACCCAATTCCAGTACTCTTGGCCTGGAAAATCCCATAGACGGAGGAGCCTGGTAGGCTGCAGTCCATGGGGTTGCGAAGACAGAACTGAGCGACTTCACTTTCACTTTTCACTTTCATGCATTGGAGAAGGAAATGACACAGTGTTCTTGCCTGGAGAATCCCAGGGATGGGGGAGCCTGGTGGGCTCTGGGGTCACACAGAGTCAGACACGACTGAAGTGACTTAGGAGCAGCAGCAGCAAAAATCCTTTGTGCTTTGTTTATTCATCCATTCTCCCCCCTCAACTCACAGCAACCACTGATCTTTTTATATCTCCATACTTTTGCCTTTTCCAGAATGAATGTCGCGAAGAGTCAGACAGAACTGAGCGACTTCACTTTCACTTTTCACTTTCAGCATTGGAGAAGGAAATGACACAGTGTTCTTGCCTGGAGAATCCCAGGGATGGGGGAGCCTGGTGGGCTCTGGGGTCACACAGAGTCAGACACGACTGAAGTGACTTAGGAGCAGCAGCAGCAAAAATCCTTTGTGCTTTGTTTATTCATCCATTCTCCCCCCTCAACTCACAGCAACCACTGATCTTTTTATATCTCCATACTTTTGCCTTTTCCAGAATGAAGTATAATTGAAATTGTATGTAGACTTTTCAGATGGGCTTCTGTGAGTTAGTAATATGCATTTAAGTCTTTTCATGGCCCAATAAGTCATTTCTGTTTAGTAACGAATAATAATCTATTGCCTGAATGTACTGTAGCTTATATATCCATTCACCTACTGAAGGACATCATAGCGGTTTCCGTTTTTCAGAAATTATGAATAAATTTCTATGCACATATGTGTCAGGTGTTTGTTTGGATATGTTTTCAACTTTTAGGAGTAAATAACCACCATTAAGTGTGATACTAGCTGTGGGCTTTTTTGTAGATTATTAAGTTAAGGATGTTCACCCCCTCACTCATTGACAGTTTTATCATAAATGGGTGTTATTTTGTGAAATGCTTTTTATATATCTATTGATAAAATCATGTAATTTTTCTTTTTCAATCTGTTTATGTGATAGATTATATTGATTTTCAAGAGCGGAATTAGCCTTGCATATCTGGGATAAATCCCAATTGGTTATGGTGTATAATTCTTTTAATACATTGTTAAATTCAAATTGCTAATATTTTCTTCAGGATTTTTGCATTTATGTTCATGAAAAATATTGATCATTAGTTTTCTTAAGGTGTCTTTGTCTTGTTTCAAAGTTATGGTAATAGTAGCTTCAAAAGTGAGTTAGAAAGTACTTTCTCTGCTTCTATCATCTGAAAGAGATAATAGAAAATTGGTATAGTTTCTTTTTTTTTCTAATTTTCTTTTCTTTCTTTTTTTTTTTTACTTTACAATACTGTATTGGTTTTGCCATACATCAACATGAATCCGCCAAGCATGTACATAAGTTCCCACTCCTGAACCCCCCTCCCACTAACTGTTTGGAAATATTTACCAGTGAACCCATCTGGGCCAGGTGCTTTCTACTTTTGAAAGCTGTTAATGATTGACTCGATTTCTTTAAAATAGATATAAATCTACTCAGATTATCCAGGTCTCTCTGTGTGAATTCTGGCAAACTGTGTGTTTCATGGAATTGGTCCATTTCATCTATGTTTTCAAACTGTTGGGAGTCGTGTTGTCCATGGTATTCCTTTATTACCCTTTTAGTGTACATGGGATCTGTACTGATGCTTCCTCTTTCATTCTGATAATAGTAATATATATCTCTCTTAGTCTGGATAGAAGCCTATCAATTTTATTAATCACTTAACAGAACATTTTAAAGTAACTATTGTTGTTTAGTTCTAAGTCATGTCCAACTCTTTTGTGACCCCATGGACTGTAGCCTACCAGGCTTTAATACAGGAGTGGGTTGCCATTTCCTTCTCCAGGGGATCTTCCTGACTGAGGAAGATCTACATCTCCTGTGTTTGTAGGTGGATTCTTTACCACTGAGCCCCCAGGGAAGCTCCAGTATCAACTGCACTCCAATACAATTTGTTTTAATGAAAATACATGTGTAAATCTTTCTAAAGAAACAACTTTTGGTTTCGTTGATATTCTCCATTGATTCCTTATTCCATAAATTTCATAATTCCATAATCCATAATTCCATAATCAATTTTAGTGATTTATGCTCTTTGCTGTTCAGTTGCTCAATCGTGTTTGACTCTGTGACTCCATGGACTGTAGCATGCCAGGTTTCCCTGTCCTTCACCATCTCTTGGAGTTTGCTCAAACTCATGTCCATTGTCAGTAATGCCATCTGATTTTCTTATCCTCTGTTGTCCCCTTCTCCTCCTGAAACCTTTTTTTCCTGACTATGTTGGTTTTAATTTTCTCTTTTCCTAGTCTGCTGAGTTGGAAACTTAGATGGTTGATTTTTAAATCCTTCTTCTTTCTAATGTATTCATTTGATACTATAAAATTTCCTCCAAGCACTACCTTTTCTGCATCCCCACACATTTTGATAAGCTGGATTTTCATTTTCATTTTGTTTGAAATATTTTAAAATTTCTTTTGAGATTTATTCTTTGACTCATATGTTATTTAGAAATATATCGTGTAATCTCCATATATTTGGGGCTTTCCTCAAATACAGTTATCTTTCCCAAATGTCTTTGTGTTATTGATTTCTAGTTTAATCCCATTGTGTCTAAGTGCAGGCATTTAATGATTTTTGTCCTTTTAAATATGTTTTAAAGGTGTGTTTTATGGCCCAGAATTCATCTATCTTGGTGACATTTCCATGTGAATTTGAGAAGGATAAGTACTTTTTTGTTGGACAAAGTACCATATACGTGTTAATTATAATCCATCGATTGATGGTATTGCTGAGTTCTGCTCTGAAATTAATATAGCTACTTTCACTTTCTTCTGATTAGTGTTTTTATGTTATACTTTTCTCCATCTATTTACTATTAATTTATATTTGTCTTTATATTAAATGTGGCTTTCCTGTAGACAGCATATACAGGATCTGTGTTTATAGATCCACTCTGACAATCTCTATCTTTTGATTGGTGCATTTAGAAATTCGCAGTGATTACTGATAGAGTTGGATTAATATGTACCATGTCCGTCATCATTTTCTAACAGTTGTCCTTGTTCCTGTTTTTGTCTGATTGTGATATGTGTTGAGTCTTCTGGTTTTCCTTCCTACATGTTTGGTGATTTTGAGTATGAGTTCAAATTTTTTGTAAGTTTATCTGGGAATAAGTCCTTGGTAAGATAGGTACCCCTCAGAAAAGATATTAAGTTTCTGACTGCTTATACTTACTACTAATGCTGGACCAATTAAAAATGAATCCATGACTTAAAGTTCTTTATGTTTTTAAGGTGATGTATCATTGATTTGTAAAAATTCATTGAGAAACTATTTGTACTTATGAATTCTTAAGAAAGTTAAGTTAGAGGATAATTGCTTTACAATGTGGTATTGGTTTCTGGCATAAAACATGAATCAGCCATAGGTTTACATATGTCCCCTCTGTCTTGAACCTCGCTCACCTGCTACCTTCTTCCACCCCTCTAGGTTGTCACAGAGCACTGGGTTGATCTCTCTGTGTGATACAGCAGCTACCCCAGCTGTCTGTTTCACATATGGTAATGTATGTTTCAGTGCTGTAAAGAGACTTATTTTTTTCCCATGCCAGCACCAGGTGTCAATTCAGGCAGTTTTTATTTTTATCAGCAGAAAAGGTGTAGGTGGTAGTATTAGAAGTTGGAGGGGAGGGCTGAGGATGGGGAGGTACGAGCTTGTAGAAGAGTGTTCACCTATATATTAATCAAGAATATGGCACCATGTCTCTCCAGTTTATGCAGGAAAATCATCTGTAAGAGTTCCACATTGGCTTGGCTCTGGGGTTTATGTTTCTCATGACATGAAATCTTGAAAACTGTAGTTCAAGATTACCTGGGTTTAACAAATATCTTCAAGGTAAAGCCAAGTTTTTGCCTCACATAATCCTTATCTCTTTATAGCATACTCACAAATTCAACTGATGCTGTGTACACTGTATCCAGCATTTTTAGTTATTTGCAGGGCAAGTTATGTTATGGCATCTAGGCTGCCCAACTGCCACAAAATTAATTCTCTGCATCCACTTTTTGTTGTTCTTTTAAATTCTTCTTTAATTTCTTTCACTGTTATGAGTGTATTCTTTATTGTTGTTTTTGTGGTTATTGTTTTACTGTGATTTTAAGTGGAGTCCTACAAGAAAGGAAAGCAAATATGTGTGCTCAAACTCCTTAAGCTACAAATTATTAAAAGTCAAACTTTAGTTAGAAACTGTTTTTTTAAAGAGAAGACATTAACTATTAAAAATGAATATTTTTCATTATTTTGAAAGTGCAGTTTTAAGTAGATTAGTGATAAAGGTTTCCATATTGGACTGGGTATATGAATGTTTAGAATATGACAGTTAACATTATGCTAATGATATTAAATATATGTATACAAGTATATACATAATTTGCTCTTTCAACAGATTAAAAAATCTTTTAAAGCATGTATTATATACTATATACCAAATGAAGATATTCATAGAAAGTATATTACTCAACATAAGAATTAGAATGTTTTCATTTGAAATGTATTTAAAGAATTGGATGAAGCACAAGCTGGAATAAAGATTGCTGGGAGAAATATAAACTAAAAGGTGGTTCTTTGAAAAGATAAAATTGATAATCCATTAGCCAGCTTCATCATAAAAAAAGAGAGCTCAAAACAGTAAAATTAGAAATTAAAAAGAAGTTACAATGAATACCACAGACATACAAAGGATCATAAAAAGACTATTATAAGCAACTATATGTTAATAAAATGGACAACCTGGAAGAAATGATCAAATCCTTAGAAAGGGACAATTTCCCAAGACTGAACCAAAAAGAAACAGGAAAAAAAAAAAAATGAACAGACCAATCACAAGTAATAAAACTGAAACTGTGATTAAAAACTCTCAACAAGCAAACATCCAGGACTGGATGGCTTCACAGGAAAATTCTATCAAACATTTAGAGAAGAGTTAACACTTATCCTTTTGAAATTATTCCAAAATATTGCACAGGTAAGAATACTCACAAACTCTCACCATCACCCTGATACCAAAATCAGCCCAAGGTATTACACACAAAAAACTACAGGCCAATGCCACAATGAACACTGATGTAAAAATCCTCAACAAAATGCTAGCAATACAAATCTAACAACAGACCAAAAGGATCATACACCATGATCAAGTAGGATTTATCCCAGAGATGCAAGGATTTTTCAATATCCTCAAATTAATCAGTGTGATACATCAACAAAGTGAAGAATAAAACCATGTGATCATCTCAATAGATGCAAAAAAAAAAAAAGGCTTCTGAGTACATCAAGGCTGTCTCTTGTCACCCTGTTTATATGCTTATATGCAGACTATATCATGAAAAATGCCAGCCTGGGTGAAGCACAAGCTGGAATCAAGATTGCTGGGAGAAATATCAATAACTTCAGATACGTGGATGACACCACCCTTATGGCAGAAAATGAAGAACTAAAGAGCCTCTTGATGAAAGTGAAAGAGGAGAGTGAAAAAGTTGGCTTAAAACTCAACATTCAGAAAACTAAGATCATGGCATCCGGTCCCATCACTTCATGGCAGATACATGGGGAAACAACGGAAGCAGTGTCAGACTTTATTTGGGGTGGGGGGGGGCTCCAAAATCACGGCAGATGGTGACAGAAGCCATGAAATTAAAAGATGCTTGTTTTTTTGGGGAAAAAACTATGACAAACCTAGACAGCATATTAAAAAGCAGACACATTATTTGTCAAAAAAGGTCCATCTAGTCAAAGCTAGATGGATGTGAGAGTTGGACTATAAAGAAAGCTGAGCACCGAAAAATTGTTGCTTTTGAACTGCAGTGTTGGAGAAGACTATTGAGTTTCTTGGATTGCAAGGAGATCCAACCAGACCATCCTAAAGGAGATCAGTCCTGAATATTTACTGGAAGGACTGATGCTGAGGCTCGAATACTTTGGCCACCTGATGCAAAGAGCTGACTCATTTGAAAAACCCTGATGCTGGGAAAGATTGGAGGCAAGAGGAGAAGGGGACGACAAGACGAAATGCTTGGATGGCATTACCGACTCAATGGACATGAGTTTGAGCAACCTCCAAGAGCTGGTGATGGACAGGGAAGCTTGGCATGCTGCAATCCATGGGATCATAAAGAGTCGGACATGACTGAGTGACTGAACTGAACACTGATTTATGATTAAAAAAATTCTCCAGAAAGTGGACATACAGGGAACCTGTGTTCAGTTATGTCCGACTCTTTGTGACCCTATGGACTGCAGTCCTCCAGGGTCCTCTGTCCATGGGATGCTCAAGGCAAGAATATTGGAGTGGGTTCCCATGCTCTTCTCCAAGGGATCTTCTCAACCCAGAGATTGAACCCATAGCTCCTGTGGCTTCTGCATTGCAGGCAGGCTGTTTACCACTGAGTCATCAGAGAAGCCCAGAGGTACCTTCTCAACATAATAAAGGCCATGTCTGACAAATTTACAGCTAACATTATTTTCAGTTGTGAAAAGCTGAAAGTATTTCCTCTAAAATGAAGAACAAGACAAGGATATCCACTCACACCATTTTTATTCAACATAGCTTTGGAAGTTCTAGCTCTGGGAATCATAGAAGAAAAAGAAATAAAAGGAACTCGAATTGTAAAGAAGTAAAAATGATAGTGTTTGTGATGATATGATACTATAGATATTGATAGAAAATCCTAAAGATACTACCAGAAAACTACTAGAGCTCAACAATGAATTAGGTAAAATTGTATAATTCAAAATTAATAAGAAGAAATCTGTTGTATTTCTGGCTAGTAAAGTAATGCTCAAAATTCTCCAAGCCAGGCTTCAGCAATATGTTAACCATGAACTTCCAGATGTTCAACCTAGTTTTAGAAAAGGCATAGGAACCAGAGATCAAATTGCCAACATTCACTGGATCATCAGAAAGGCAAGAGAGTTCCAGAAAAACATCTATTTCTGCTTTGTTGACTATGCCAAAGCTTTTGACTGTGTGGATCACAAGAAACTGTGGAAAATACTGAAAGGGATGGGAATACCAGACCACCTGACCTGGCTCTTGAGAAACCTATATGCAGCTCAGGAAGCAACAGTTAGAACTGGACATGGAACAACAGGCTGGTTCCAAATAGGAAAAGGAGTACATCAAGGCTGTATATTGTCACCCTGCTTATTTAACTTATATGCAGAGTACATCATGAGAAACACTGGGCTGGATGAAGCACAAGCTGGAATCAAGATTTCTGGGAAAAATATCAATAACCTCAGATATGTAGATGACACCACCCTTATGGCAGAAAGTGAAGAACTCAAACGCCTCTTGACGAAAGTGAAAGAGGAGAGTGAAACATTTGGCTTAAAGCTTAACATTCAGAAGACTTAAGATCATGGCATCTGGTCCCAAAACTTTATGGGAAATAGATGGGGAAACAATGGAAGCAGTGTCAGACTTTACTTTGGGGGGCTCCAAACTCACTGCAGATGGTGATTGCAGCCATGAAATTAAAAGATGCTTACTCCTTGGAAGGAAAGTTATGACCAACCTAGATAGTATATTAAAAAGCAGAGACATAACTTTGCCAACAAAGGTCCTTCTAGTCAAGGCTATTGTTTTTCCAGTGGTCATGTATGGATGTGAGAGTTGGATGGTGAAGAAAGCTGAGTGCTGAAGAATTGATGCCTTTGAACTATGGTATTGGAGAAGACACTTGAAAATCCCTTGGACTGCAAGGAGATCCAACCAGTCCATCCTAAAGGAGATCAGCCCTGGGTGTTCATTGGAAGGACTGATGCTGAAGCTGAAACTTCAGTACTTTGGCCACCTCATGTGAAAAGTTGACTCACTAGAAAAGACTCTGATGCTGGTAGGGATTGAGGGCAGGAGTAGAAGGGGATGACAGAGGATGAGATGGCTGGATGGCATTACCAACTCGATGGACAGGAGTTTGAGTAAACTCTGGGAGTTGGTGATGGACAGGGAGGCCTGGCGTGCTGCAATTCATGGGATCACAAAGAGTCGGACACGACTGAGCGACTGAACTGAACTGATATACTAACAATGAAAGATCAAAAAGAGAAATTAAGAGAATAATCCCATTTACCTTCACATCACAAAGAATATAGTAACTAGGAATAAACCTATCTATGGAGACAAAAGACCTGTACTGTGAAAACTATAAGATGCTGATTAAAGATACTGAAGATGACATTAACAGATGGAAAGATATACCACGTTTTTGTATTGGAAGAAGCAATATTTTGAAAATGACTGTATTACCCAAAGTAATCTGTAGATTAAATACAAATCCTATCAAATTACCAGTGGGATTTTCATAGAATTAGAGCAAAAAATCTTGAAATTTGTATTGAGACACAAAAGACCCTCAAATAGCCACAGCAATCTTGAGAAAGAAAAATGGAGCTGGAGGAATCAGCCTCCCTGACTTCAGACTATACTACAAAGTTACAGTAGTATCAAGAGTATGATATTGGCACAAAACAGGAATATAGATAAATAAGAAAGCCTAGAAATAACCCATACATATATGGCCAATTAATCTAAGACAAAGGAGTAAAAAGCACTGGGAAAACATGTAAAAATGAAAATAGAATATTCTTTAACACAATACACAGAAATAAACTGAAAATGAATTAAAGACATAAATGTAAGACCAGATACTATAAAGCTCTTAAGAGGATAACATAGGCAGAATATTCTTTGACATAAATTACAGCAATATCTTTTCCAAGCCATCTCCTAGAGTGATGGAAATAAAATAAAAAATAAACAAATAGGACCTATGTAAACTCAAAAGTTTTTGCACAGAGAAAGAAACTATAAACAAAATGAAAAGACAACCTATAGATTGGGAGAAATATTTGCAAATAATGCAACTGACAAAGGAATTATCTCCAAAATTTATAAATAGCTCAGGTCAGTTCAGTTCAGTTCAGTCTTTCAGTTGTGTCAGCTCTTTCTGACCCCATGAATTGCAGCATGCCAGGCTTCCCTGTCCATCACCAACTCCCGGAGTTCACCCAAACCCATGTCCATCAGCCGGTGATGCCATCCAGCCATCTCATCCTCTGTCGTCCCCTTTTCATCCTGCCCCCAATCCCTCCCAGCATCAGAGTCTTTTCCAGTGAGTCAACTCTTCGCATGAGGTGGCCAATGTCCTGGAGTTTCAGATTTAGCATCATTCCTTCCAAAGAACACCCAGGGCTGATCTCCTTTAGGACGGACTGGTTGGATCTCCTTGCAGTCCAAGGGACTCTCAAGAGTCTTCTCCAACACCACAGCTCAAATGCATCAATTCTTCAGTTCTCAGCTTTCTTCACAGTCCAACTCTCACATCCATACATGACCACTGGAAAAACCATAGCCTTGACTAGATGGACCTTTGTTGGCAAAGTTATGTCTCTGTTTTTGAATATGCTATCTAGGTTGGTCATAACTTTCCTTCCAAGGACTAAGCGTCTTCTAATTTCATGGCTGC
>SJYC01109084.1:0-18146 GCA_006408675.1 Madoqua kirkii
GTCGATGGAAGTGAGTTTAGGTAAACTCTGGGAGTTGGTGATGGACAGGGAGGCCTGGCGTGCTGCGGTCCATGGGCTCTTAAAGAGTCAGACATGACTGAGTGACTGAACTGAACTGATGGATACTTTTCTATATTTGAATATTGTGCATAATTATTATTTGAACCTAGTTATATAAATGTAGATTTTAAAAATGTATTGTCAAAATATCTGGAAGTAATATGAAATTTTTTTATTCTTTTATGAGCACTGGTATGACAGAGATTTCCAGCTTCAGATTAAAACACATACATTAACATTTCATGAAGAAAGGGAAACTGGATTATATTTATGATATAACAAATAGTAAAATAAATACATACTAGATAAGACTAGTTCTCTGTGGGTTTGGCCCACATAGACACATTCCCTGGACTGTTGACAACTACTCTTTTGGGAACTGTGAATATTTTTAAAAAATTATATGTGTGTGGTGGGTTTTTTGTTTTGGTTTTGGATTTTTTCTCTTTCTTTCTTTCTTTCTTTCTTTCTTTTTTTTTTTTTTTTTTGCTACTGTCAGCTCTAAAATAGGATTGGCTATAGCTATAGCACCATAAGAATTGGTAGCTTTTTAGGAGACATTTACTAGATGGAGAAATAAGAAGGTGTTTGTTTTTTTTTTTTTGGTCACACCATGTAGCATACGGGATTTTCAATCAGGGATCAAACCCATTCCTCCTGCAGGGGAAGTACAGACTCTTAACCACTGGATTACCAGAGAAGTCCTGTAGAAGGTATTTATCTATTATTTTTAGAAGGTATTTTAACTCAGAGAAGTTAAAATGGAAGTTTAGGCATTCTACCAACAGCAAGTTCTTTCCTTGGAATGACATTATAAAACAGTATAGAATCTTGCCAAGGTTTCTTGGTTATTTCTCATTGAAACACTATGTAAATTTGGTGAATTATGAGAGTAATCTGTAATGTGCTCCACTTCATTATTTTTTGATTATTAAAATTAGCATCAAGCTATCATGCATACCTTCTTAGCAATGAATTTAGGTGAATAAATTGAAAATGTGATATATTTACATGATCACACTAAAGCACTATCTTATAGAATATAATTTCTTTATTAAAAGTAATAAATAATAATAAGTTAAATCTACTTGTTGAAAGTACAGATGAACATTCGCTGTAGCTACCTGTTTCCTACCATGGTTTTCGGTGGTTTTATTTTCTCATGGAATAACACCCATAAGTGCACCCATTTAAGACACAAAGAAGGTGGAAGTCCTACTGTTAAAAAAAATTATTAGCATAAAATAGCATGTCTTTTTATTTTACTTTAATGTTCAAAATAATTTCTTCATATTTAGAAAGATGACATCACATAGCATTATAAGACACTACATTCAGTTAATAAAGTTTATTAGTAGATTCAAGTTTAAGAATGATCTACATTTTTCTCTGTGGTATAGCAAGCACAAGGTTATCCTTCTAAAAATATCACCCTTATTTATTTGTATTTCTATGTAATTTCTTATGAGTAGGACAAAGTTTGAATTGAGTTAAACCAGATATAGAGTGAAATGCATTCAATGTCAGATATACCCATGGGAATGCTTTGTTCTAAGTTTTCTCATAGAATTTTATATTCTCACTGTGGTATACTATTTTTTGTTTTTCATTTTTGTACATTTCCATCAGACTATAAGTTTCATGAAGGCAAGACCGAACTTGTCTGGTTCATGTTATAGCTCCAGCACTTATCACAGAATTACTGTCTCTCAAAACAAGCTCTCAGTTAGTAGTTACTGAATGGATACTTGACTTAGCAAATTACTTTTTAATACAAGAGAAGTTTTTACAATTTTTTTTCTGTAGTGAATAAACTCAGAGCATCTGTTCCACACAGATGGCTAAGGAAAACAGAAAAACAATCAGGAGAAAATACAGGTATACATGGTTTTCTAAGCTTCCAGGTACTTACACCCTCACCTACAAAGTTCGGTTTCATTTGTTTCGGCTCTGGGTGTGCTCACTCGACCGTGTTTTTGTAGTTGTGCTCGGCTGAGTCTCACGGCTACAGATGGAGCAAAGGAGCTAAAATGAAGTAGGAATTGGAAGAACAGAAGAGAAAAACTGGATTTTTGCCACCAACATTCATCCTTCATTTACCCTGAAGACCATTTTCTAAGAGGCACGGTAGGTCTCCTTAGAAATAACTGACGAGATTAAGGAACAAAGAATACAAGCCAAACGCCCTGTAAATCGAGGAGCAAGGCTGTTGATCCAAGCAGACACTGTTACAACATCCTGTACCTGGAGTCATACAATTCCCTATGGGAACCACATAATTCAGGCCAAGGATACCTCTGGAAACATTTGTCACTTGTTCAGCTTTCGAGAATGGCTTTGTGTTAGATTTGCAGTGAGTGGCATTGAATATTATAGTTTTGGTAAATGACCTAATTGTCGAGAGTATCATAATGTAAATCGCTTATTTCAAAATGACATTTTTCTGTGCCTTAGTAGCTTCTTAAACTTTCACCAATGTTAATAATTCAATTTGGAGACATGTCTGACTGGGAGAGAATTCTCTCCCCCATGAGTCACTTCAATCACCTTCCTAGTTGATGGAGCACAAGTACCCATTTCAAAAGTGAGTGTGCAAGCGCAGCAGAGTGAACGCAAGGCCTGGAGGAGGAAGCTGAACTGGATGCTAGTCTCCGCCCTGTCACTTAGCATATACGTGATGCTGAGTTATAAACAGCTGTCTGCTCCTCAGTGTCAGACTCTGTGTTTATGATCCTTCCTGCCTCACCTACTTCCTCAGAAATAAGATCATGAACATGACATCTCATTATGCTCCAAGATGCAACACACGTTTGAGATGTTACACTTCAGTATCGAGGTTAAGTGTCAAAGAACTCAATAATGATGTCCTTCAGAAACAGGATTTGGAAGGTTAACGGCTATGAAAATAAGAAGGTGAGAGGATGATGGTTCAAAGGGAAGCAGCAGCACCTATAACAGTGTAAGAATCAGAAGTCCTAAACTGAAATCTGCAACTAGGAGGAAACAAAGATGAGAGGGCTGGATCCATGTGTGATTTTTGTTCCTCTGGCTAAGAACTACAGTATTATTTCTTAAATGAAGCCTGTTGCTTAAGATTGTCAATGAGTGACTTACAAGCCCAGGAAGACTTATCCTAAAAGTCTTTATTGGTTGACTTTTCTATAATGGTTCATTTCAGTCGCTCAGTCATGTCCAACTCTTTGCAACCCCATGAATCACAGCACGCCAGGCCTCCTTGTCCATCACCAACTCCCAGAGTCTACCCAAACCCATGTCCATCAAGTCGATGATGCCATCCAGCCATCTCATCCTCTGTCGTCCCCTTCTCCTCCTGCCCCCAAATGGTAATCAATTAAAAATATGTTTACTTGGGCCCTTGACTAAGATAGTCTTGTGGAATCTAGATGCTGTAGCCAAGAAGAAAAAACAAACCATCCAAAGCATCTCAGGTACTTGGTCATTATGGACTTGTTTCTTCACATGGAAGATGAGACCCTCAAAGCAATAATGCCAAGTAATGGAATAGAACTAAGACTTCTTAAGTGAAATAATATAATTTTGAGGGGGAAATTGATGGCAACTAGGCATAGGTTTTTAATAAGCATTTTAACTAGGAAAGCATGGGGAAATCTCTTAAAACCTCATTTTCTTTTTTTTTTTTTTAAGCATTTGATCACATACTTTTAACTTTATGACATTGAAGATTACATAAGCTTAATTTTAGGCAATGCTGTAGCTTCAGTTTATAAGGAATTCAGATGACAGTCTGTTTTTCTTTTTTATTTTTTCTTTGAAGAAAGAAGGATCATTTAAAGCAAAAATGGCTTCCATTTATCTCAACATGAATAAAACAGATGTAGCAGGTAGGTCCTCAGCTAAGTGGTTCTGTGGTATATTTTTTAAGTGTTTTCCATATCATACCTACCAGTATTCCTCTTAGAATTATGCTTTAGACATTACTTGGGTTGCAAAAAACCCTAATATACTTTTAAGAATCCCTCAAGTTCTCCCTTTCTTGATTTCCACTTTTCCCACTCCTCTGCTATTAAAGCTATTTGAAGAGGTCTCAGTAAATAACCATTGCCATCTTCATATATTTTTGGCAGCCCACAAAATTTAAAACTCTCTTAAGCTCACACATTGCAAGCATCTGCCTACAATGTGGGAGACCTGGGTTCGATCCCTGGGTTGGGAAGATCCCTGGAGAAGGAAATGGCAACCCACTCCAGTATTCTTGCCTGGAGAATCCCATGGACTGAGGAGCCTGGTGGGCTAGTCCACAGGGTCGCAAAGTGTCGAACACAACTGAGCGACTTCACTTTCACTTTTAAGCTCACAACAAAAAGTTAGGTCTTACTCATTTTGTGGCACTGAAAAATGATTACTAACATGATAAATAAAAAAAAGTAACTTAAAGGGTTTTTGAGAGGGAATTTTCTTTATCTCTGAAGTTGTTTCCTGATAAAATAAGAATAATCCTCAAAAGAAAAAATATTGTGGTTTCATTAGAATTATGTTCCTTGAAATGTGCAATAATATTCTCATGGTCAAATGTTTATTTCATGACAAAAATGAGGAATGTTGGTGTATTACTCTGCATTGTAAAGTGTGACAAGTTCAGAGTAAGTTAACTGGAAGCTTGAAAACCATGGATGGATAGATCCTCTGATAGATTTTTATATCAGTGAAGAATTGCATTTGACTTCTAGTGACAGACTTGTGTGATTTAAATATATATGGTTGTACACTTGTCAATCAAAGTATAGAGCTAGGCAGTCACTGAGTTCAGTAGCACATGAGTGTCAGGGATGCTAGGATACATTTCTTAGCCTTCTACTCAGTCCCCAAATAGCTGCTAGACCTCAGGACCGTACAAGCAGTTTTTGAGAAAGAAAAGGAGTTTTGGTCAGCTTCATAAACTTTTCCAGAGGTCTCATCCAACTGTTTATTACATCTTCCTTATGAGACATGCTTACATCTTACTGTGCTCCCTACGAGCAGTTGAGACTGTGAGAGACCATCTCTCCCATATCTCTCTCCTAGATTCTGGTGGATTTCTAGCAGTTTTGATGTTCTTTCTTCATAGATGCCTCACCCTGGTCTCAGCCTTCATCTGGACATGGTGTTCTGCTTTTATCTTCACATAGTGTCTGACTCCATGCAAATTTCTTGTTTTATGAGAACACTGTTCATATTGGATTAGGGCCCTAATGACTTCATCTTAACTTAATTACATCTCAAAGACCCTTTCCAAATGAGTCCATACTGGGAGTTAGAACCTCAACATTTACTTTTGAGGGAACATAATTCAATATGTAACAGTTGGTGTGCAAATTAATCAGAAAAATGAAACTGCAACCTCCACATTGCAACAACCTTTTTCCCCCTCCATTTTATGAAGAAATGATATACTATAGGGATATTTAAGCATTTTAAGTGACAACTAAGTAGCATACATTGGAAGTACTGCTTTTAGTACATTATTATGAATATATATGGTAAGTCTAGATTATAGGTGGGCTGCTCCTGAATCTGAAGATACAGATTTACTTTACGTTATAACTGCACGATTAACCAGTGTTCATAACAGCTCACTTTTCTCAAAATAACGCTTTTTTGAAAATTTTTTTCATTCCCAAATATACTGAAAACTATATATTAAATCAATAGTACATTTCCAGAAAAAGACAGAATTGCCATTTAGTTAACACAATTATTTCCAATATCTTTTGCAACAAATTCAAATTGAGCATCATGTTTGGATGAAACAAAACCTTGTTGTTCTGTGTTAGTATGCCAGGTGGGAAGATGTAGCATCTTTTGAATCTTTATTCTCTTCTGTACCTGTTTCCATGTGTCTCCATATGTTCCACTGTTTTTAGGTTTAGCCTTTATTTTTGTCACAGTCTTAAGAAAAAGGAATTATTTTCCAGGATTTAATTGTGCCACCAAAAAAGACAAGGTCAAGGTTTGAACTCTGGTACCTGTGAATAGGAGCTTATTTGAAGTAGGGTCTTTGTAGATGTAATCAACTTATGATAAAACCATAAGGGAGGATGGATGCTCATCAAACGATCGATGTCTTCCTAAGAAGAGGGGAATTTGGACACAGAGAGAGAAGACCATGGGAAGACAGAGACAGAGAATAAAATGACGCATCTACAAGCCAAGGAATGCCAAGGATTACAGGGAATCTCCAGAAGCTAAGAGAGAAGCCTGGGACAGATTCTCCCCTGGAGACTCCAGAAAGCATGCCAAGACGTTTGGACTTGATTTTAGACCTTTGGCTTACAGAACTATGAGAGAATTAATGTCTGTTGTTTCAAACCACCCAGCTTGTGCTAGTTTCTTATGGCAGCCCTAGGAAACTAATGTGTCTAGTGCATCCAACTGTGATATCAAATTCCTGTCTGAAGATAAGCACCAACTGCCATCCTTGAAGCTCTGCCTGCCTTAGTGAGTGAAGTAAGCTTCATTACAATTTGTGTTCACAATTTGTTTTACTTTCACACGGCTATTTGTGTTTATTCACGCTGTTTATACAAACTTGTTTTCATTGTTCACTTGAGATAGATAGATATATATACTCCAGTCTATAAAAATTTTTTTGAGTATTTTGGATTAGAATGTAGACCTTGTAATTTCTTTAAAATTAAGGAACTTTGCTTTCAATTTATGACTTTTCACTTTTAGGACAAGGTTTCAGGAACAAAGTTAAAATCATTAAATGAGCTGTAGAGTTTACTATTAATATATGATTCTGATGATCACAACCTGAATAAAGAAAAAAGATATTTCTGGCAAGAATAAGGTAAGTGGGCATGTTGGTTTCCTGGGAAAATAATAATGTATTCTTGGAAGCACCACTAATTATTCATAAATTTTAAAAATACCTGTATAAAGAGAGAGGAAGCACATGAACTTGTCAGGGAAAGAAAAGAGCAAAGCAGGAAATGAGGAAGATCTGACGTATGGGAAAGCAGCAATAAGAAGGGGCATGAGAATGAAGTGAAAGCTGCTCAGTCGTGTCTGACTGTTTGCGACCCCCTGGACTATGCAGTCCGGTGAACTCTCCAGGCCAGAACACTGCAGTGGGTAGCCTTTCCCTTCTCCAGGGGATCTTCCCAACCCAGGGACAGAACCAGGTCCCCTACATTGCAGGCAGATTCTCTACCAGCTGAGCCACAAGAGAAGAGGCAGAGTGAGAAGTAACCGAGTAAAGTGTATTTTTACCATCATTCTTGCTCTCTTGCAACTTTAGTTTTCAGCTCTGTTTATCAGATTGTTGTATAATTTCAAAATATTTTAAGCTTTCATATTTCATAATTTATTATTTTACTTTATTTTACAATACTGTATTGGTTTTGCCATACATCAACATGAATCCGCCACGGGTGTACACGTGTTCCCAATCCTGAACCCCCCTCCCACCTCCCTCCCCATACCATCTCTCTGGGTCATCCCAGAGCACCAGCCCCAAGCATCCTGTATCCTGCATCAAACCTGGACTGGTGATTCATTTCTTACATAATATTACACATGTTTCAATGCCATTCTCCCTTTTAGAATAGTTATAGGCCACTACAGAATTATAATTTGATCTGAAATAGAAGACATTTCTATTTTATACTTAAAAAATTTTTTTTCAGCCAAATAATTTAACAAGGAAAAATGATCACATGTAGTCTTGGCTTTAGTGTATCATCATCATTCTCTGACTAGATGAAAATCTGCTTTTGCACTCCCGTTTTCCTCATCATTTGATTCTTCTTCCACTGTATTCTTCACTCAACATATACAGACTATTCAAATGGGCAAATTGACTATGTATGCTGAAATCAAATCTCCCAGTACAAAATATGTTCTTCCTTCCATAAATAATACATAGTTATGAGCATAAGGAATCTCTGACTAGATGAAAATCTGCTTTTGCACTCCCGTTTTCCTCATCATTTGATTCTTCTTCCACTGTATTCTTCACTCAACATATACAGACTATTCAAATGGGCAAATTGACTATGTATGCTGAAATCAAATCTCCCAGTACAAAATATGTTCTTCCTTCCATAAATAATACATAGTTATGAGCATAAGGAAATATACAGGCTCAGCTTTTATTTTTCCTTCTATGCACATTCTCCTATGGATCTGAAGTAAGCACAGCTTGAGAACCATTATCCTGAAAAGAGGATGTTTAGAGCTGCAGCAAACTTCCAGAGACAAGTTTGCCCTCAAAATTAAAAGCTCTCATGTAAGGTTGTACTCAAAGCATAGAATTATTTTCTGTTCAAGGTAATTCCAGTATAACTTTCATAATGCTTTATTTTGGGTTTTGTTTTAGTACTCCCCTCCCCCCCATAGATTCCTTGAAAATTCCTTTCAAAGTTGGTTTGAAAATTTTTAAATTGCCCACTGGAGGGCCCTTGTGTTAACTGGAATATCACAACTGATGGATCTTTGTTCAAGTTCTACAAAATCATGTAAGGTAAATTGTAGAGAATTTAAAAGACTCAAACTAGGTTTTTGTTTTTTTTTTTTTAACATGTTGCTTTATTTTCCATCTTCCTCTCTAAAATCACCTTTGTTTCCCAATATTTTCTTTGTAAACCTCATTATTATCATGCTCCAGCAAAAACCCTTCATATAAGAAAGTGTTATACGTAACTATTGTTTAATAATTTTAACATCTCTCTAGCATTTTCTATGTGGTTGCTAAGCAATAAATTTAACTATGTTAGAAACTTGGACATTGAGTGTACATGATTGAATCTTCAAACAAAACTTATCCTCTAACTGGTAAGCAGGATATTTGGTGGGGAATTATCGTGTTATGATTTCTTCCATGTTAAAGAGATAAACACAAAATAAAAATTATCCTAATATACTTGCAATATTTTTTTAAAAATCGAGTCTGATATAAGGTTGATGGTTATTTCCTAAAGATGCTTATGGTTTGAAACTTATGACCATATGACAGTCAGCAAGGATCATTTGCCTATCACTCTGTGGAGAGACCTGAAGAAAGTATCTCTGCTTTCACAAAATTTAGATTCTGATTGGATTGTTCAGATGAACATGGAGGTATGCACACATACATAAAATTAAGTACCATCATAATATGGAGAATAATTCTCTGAAGTTCAGAATTTTTATTATAGCATCACTGAAAGATGGTAATTCAGCCTGATGGATAATTCCAAAGCTGAAGAGCATACCATCTCATGAGATGGCTCATGTCTTATACATTTTTTGGAGAATGTCTGTCTCTCATGTTAAACTGGACATGTAATGCTGGATTCTCAGCACTTAACAGTGCCTAGAAAATGGTACATACTAAACGAAATTTTGTTGAATGAATATACTTTTTATATCAAGTCAATAATTAGTGGCTGTAATTTCTTTCCCTAGTATTACTTAGATTTTCTCTTTGGACAAACACAGAACAAGCTTAGTCTCATTTGTAGGATAGAACTTTAAATATTTGGAGTGAATTCCTAAAATCATAGAGTCCCAAAACTGAAAGTTACTTTATTCTCAAATTAGAGGACTCAGCCCTCAGGATATGTGTCAGGGCATAAAGGAAGCCATGAGAGAAATGGTCATATTATTCTGCAACATCTATTTTAAAAACTCTGCATAAAAAGTATTCATATTAAAATATAGGTACAAAGTGAACTGGTATGAAAATTTTACATGAATTTGTCAAATAAAACAAGAAATTTCAATGAAATGACATATTTGAAAAGGGCTTCTGCTATACACCCCAGCCTACAGAGAAACCATAGCTATTTTACTTATCAGTTATTGGCTTCTTAGCAGAAATGTTTGACAAGATAGTTTCAGCAGCCTGCTGCATAGTATCAGTGGGAAAGCTGACATCCAGTGAAAAAAGGCAACCTCACAGAAGTCACAACATATATTCATGACAAATTCCAGACTTGAATCTATGTAACACCACTCATATCCAATAACTTTTTTCAATCATGTATGTAACATTTCATAATTCTTCATTGTCCAGATTATTCTCCTGCCAGGTATATCTTAGTATATAATGCCTCAAGTTATCCTTTAAATTGCCAACAAGTTCTAAGATACAAGTCAATATATGAACTCTCCTCTTCAGAAACCTGCAGAAACATTCAGTACCAAAAAGTATAGAAGTGTACAAAACACAAAAGGATGGGGGCATGTTAAAGGAGTATGGGAGACAACCTATAAAAGTTCTCAATGGCAGAAGCTTTAACAAATTGAGCAGCAAATAAAATAGCAAACTATTGGTAATAACGCAAAATATTAAATAAGTATGCATAAATCCATAAATAAATGAGTGAATAAATAAATAGAGACAAATCTTACTCAAAGAAGAGTTCCAAATAGTATCTGTAGATACATCTCCCTCCAAGGAGTATAGATTAACTGCCTCCTTCAGAGTGTCAATTTCCTGACTTCTATAGATATAGAAGCTTGGCAAATACCACTGTAAACAAGAGATGAAGGTTAATACCACCACTGAAGCCACAGGGATATCACATATCCTCTTCTATGGTATGAGAAGAAGGCCAGCTCACTTCTTATATATTCTTTCCCAAATCTATAACCTCAGTCTTAGGGAAAAAAATCTAACTGAAAATATACAAAATACCTGACCAGAATTCCTCACAACTGTCAAGGTTATCAAAAACAAGAAAAAATCAGAGAAATTTTCACAATAATTAGGAGCCTATGGAGAGATGATGACTAAATGCAATTTGGTCTCCTGGATAGAATTCTAGATTTTTAGAAAAAGACATTATTTCTGGTGAGTGATGCTGGTAATGGGGGAGTCTATAGATGTGTAGGGGCAGGGAATATATGGCAAATCTCTGTAACTTCCTCTCAATTTTTGTTACAAATACAAAGCTGCTCTAAAAATATCTATCAAAGGAAAACAGGGTAGGAAGAGAGTGATGAAATCCAGAAGTGTGTATCACTTAGTTGATGGTAATATATCAACATCAGTTTCTTAGTATTGACAAAAGTATCTTGATAATGTATGATGTTAATATTAAGAGAAACTGGCTGGAGAGGATATGAGAAGACTTTCTACTAGTTCTGCAACTTTTCTAAAAATCTAATTTTTTTAATATAAATATTTACTTTAATTGGAGGTTAATTACTTTACAATATTGTATTGCACCACTAATTATTCATAAATTTTAAAAATACCTGTATAAAGAGAGAGGAAGCACATGAACTTGTCAGGGAAAGAAAAGAGCAAAGCAGGAAATGAGGAAGATCTGACGTATGGGAAAGCAGCAATAAGAAGGGGCATGAGAATGAAGTGAAAGCTGCTCAGTCGTGTCTGACTGTTTGCGACCCCCTGGACTATGCAGTCCGGTGAACTCTCCAGGCCAGAACACTGCAGTGGGTAGCCTTTCCCTTCTCCAGGGGATCTTCCCAACCCAGGGACAGAACCAGGTCCCCTACATTGCAGGCAGATTCTCTACCAGCTGAGCCACAAGAGAAGAGGCAGAGTGAGAAGTAACCGAGTAAAGTGTATTTTTACCATCATTCTTGCTCTCTTGCAACTTTAGTTTTCAGCTCTGTTTATCAGATTGTTGTATAATTTCAAAATATTTTAAGCTTTCATATTTCATAATTTATTATTTTACTTTATTTTACAATACTGTATTGGTTTTGCCATACATCAACATGAATCCGCCACGGGTGTACACGTGTTCCCAATCCTGAACCCCCCTCCCACCTCCCTCCCCATACCATCTCTCTGGGTCATCCCAGAGCACCAGCCCCAAGCATCCTGTATCCTGCATCAAACCTGGACTGGTGATTCATTTCTTACATAATATTACACATGTTTCAATGCCATTCTCCCAAATCATCCCACCCTCCCCCTCTCCCAGAGAATCCCAAAAGACTGTTCTATACATCTGTGTCTCTTCTGCTGTCTCACATACAGGGTTATCATTACCATCTTTCTAAATTCCATATATATGCATTAGTATACTGTATTGGTGTTTTTCTTTCTGGCTTACTTCACTCTGTATAATAGGCTCCAGTTTCATCCATCTCATTAGAACTGATTCAAATGTATTCTTTTTAATGGCCGAGTAATACTCCATTGTGTATATGTACCACAGCTTTCTTATCCATTCATCTGCTGATGGACATCTAGGTTGCTTCCATGTCCTGGCTATTATAAACAGTGCTGCAGTGAACATTGGGATACACGTGTCTCTTTCAGTGCTGGTTTCCTCAGTGTGTATGCCCAGCAGTGGGATTGCTGGGTCATAAGGCAGCTCTATTTGTAGTTTTTAAGGAATCTCCACACTGTTCTCCATAGTGGCTGTACTAGTTTGCATTCCCACCAACAGTGTAAGAGGGTTCCCTTTTCTCCACACCCTCTCCAGCATTTATTGCTTGTAGACTTTTGGATCGCAGCCATTCTGACTGGTGTGAAGTGGTACCTCATTGTGGTCTTGGTTTGCATTTCTCTGATAATGAGTCTCCTCACGTCTTTCAGTTGTTGGTTCAGACATCACCTTGCCAGGCAGTCCACTGACTGCTCACATTCTATGACCTGACACCCCTCCCCATCCCTGTACTTCAGAGCTCTCTTGTCCTGTTCCACCTGTTTATCTTATCGTCATGCTTATCGCCTTTTAGGAAGATTGGGAGTTTACTTACTCACTGTTTTTATTTCAGTCTGCCTTCACCTCCTTCTCCCGAAACAGAAGTTCCTTGAATTCACATATCTTAGTCACTGATGAATCCCAAAAACCCAAAGCTTTCTGGTGTATAACAGACACCCAATGGTTACTTCGTTTTTTAAGATGAGTAAGTATATTTTCTTTAAAATTGATAACCTGAACCTGTTGTGGCACTTACAGGACTATGTTTACTTGGTATATATGTGTGTGTGTATTTGTGTGTATTTGTATGTGATTAATGAGTAAAACACATACATATATACATATATATATATATATATATACATATATATATGAAAGGAGTAAAAAAGTGAAAGTGTTAGTCACTCAGTTGTGTCCAACTCTGCGACCTCATGGACTATAGCCCACCTGACCTACCTATCTATGGGATTCTCCAGGCAAGAATACCAGAGTGGGTTGCCATTCCCTTTTCCAGGGGATCTTCCCAACCTAGGGATAGAACCCAGATCTGCTTCACTGGTAGGCTGCAGTCCATGGGGTCACTAAGAGTTGGACACAACTGAGTGACTTGACTTTCACGTTTCACGTTCATGCGTTGGAGAAGGAAATGGCAACCCACTCCAGTGTTCTCGCCTGGAGAATCCCAGGGATGGGGGAGCCTCATGGGCTGCCGTCTATGAGGTCGCACAGAGTCGGACACGACCGAAGCGACTTAGCAGCATATATATATATAATTTGCATAATCAGTTGACATGGAATTATATGTGTTTACAGAGGAGTTGTTGCTTGAGCTGATGCTTGCCTCCTGCAATGTTTCTATAACATAGTTTAGTAAGATGTTAACGAATCCCAATGAAACACATCTGCTCTACTGTTGTCTCCAACTCCTGGTCTCTTCAAACTTTTAAAACTGTCATAGACTACTGGAAACATAACTGCATTTGAAATTAGTTCAATAAAACAGTAGTTGCAGATGCATCGTTAAGGGTTTAAAACCAAATTTTCAGCCAAAGGGAATGGCTTGTAAATGTCTGGCCATTTCTCCAGTGGTGTAGAAGGAAGTTTTCTGGCAATGAGGGAAGTGGGGCTCCCTGCTCGCTGACACATAAATGACTAAATTTGAGTTTTCTTCATGTGTCTGCTCACCAATGGCGGGGATGTGTAACTGGATGCTAGTACTGCAGTGCCCTTGTAGGTTAAAATCCAGGAGGTGATGAAAGACAATCTACGGTAATAGAATTGGAGGAACTCGGGGGATTGGATCAACCAGGTACAGTCTTACTGCTCCCTCTTTTTCACTTTATATAAGCATTTTTTCCCTGCAATCTAGAAAATACAGTGCAGTGCTTTCCAATGTAATTGATGGCCCCGTCTGGCATAAGTGATTCCACATGGTGGCTGACGAATGACTCCTGGGTTAGCCCCTCCTCTTGTTCAAGAAATAGACAAATTAGCAGACTTTTCTCTCTTCTCCATAGAACTATCATTTGCACATCAATTTGTCTATCTTAGATGAAATTTTAAATATTTTATAAACTGGTGAAACCTCTTGTTCTTGGTTTTGGGGCAAAGTGGAGTCTCATAAATAGAAATGTCTTACCTTCTCGGTCATGGGGTTGATGGAGGTTGGAGGGAAAGCAGCATCCTGGGTTTTTCAGAGGCATGTCTCTGCTTAGACCAGATTATATGGTGACTTGCAGTGTAACTATACAGGTATCTCTTTACACAAGAAAAATTTATTTTAAATAACAGTATCAATTTGGGGTTGCTCAAGGGAGTTAGTAGAAAGGCTTAGAACATGGCAGTAGTAATATATACTCACAAGGTCAAAAATTCTCAGCTTGAGAATGGTTCAGTGTGCTCATTCATCACTTTCCACTTTTGCTCATGTGAAAGAAAGAGACCCAACTAGGTGTAAATTAAAACTACTGTACTAGCATGATCCGCCTTTAAAAAAAGTATCAAATCCCAATTTACTGCTGTCAATTCACATAAAGATGCAATCTTTATGCTGTAGATATTTCTGATTGTGTTGTTCCCCAAACTCAAGGACAGAAACAAACTAAATGATAAGCAGTGTCAATCTTGCATGTATATAACAAATATCACCTAAAAATTATAATGCACTATATATAATTACCTAGTTAATTTTACATAAAAACACTGACTAAAATAATCTGAATTTACCAAGAATCCGACAAAGACAACTGAGAGGAAACAAAGTTAAAGGTTTCTTTAATCTACTGGGTAGGTGAGATTGGAGAGATGGCTTTTACAACATTCTTAGGAAAATTCACCGAGGATTCATAGCTGTGATGCTCAGATGAGGACAGCTGATACTCACGCATGTTACTGAGGCCAAGTGGTGGGAGGATATACCACATCCAAGCTGTTTCCACGAGCGCACAGGTTCTGGCTTGTTTTCTCAAGACTGGAGAAGACATCACACATTCTTTGGAAGTTGAGTCCAAACCAGAACTCCACTAGATCTCCTGTCCTGCCTCTGTGTGGTCTGGGTGACCCACTTTAGCTTGACAGAGCTCTGAGAAATTTGATACGTCTACATCCAGCTTAAGGGTTATTCCTGGGTGGTCCTTAGCAGTTAATAGAATTTGATTCTGGGGCCATCATGTGAGATTCAGAGAATCCAAGAATCTGGGCCTGGACAAGATCCAGTCTGTTAAGAATGGTGATTACTCCTGAGCATTTCAATGTATAAATTGGCAGGACTAGAGCTGTTCTGGGAGAATGTACAGATAACACCAGACACACCTCACCAGCTGTCTGCAGCCATCTTGCTTAGCATCTTCCAAGGCAGAGCTCAAGGCACCATGTTTTCAGATTGAGCAATAACTAGGCGTTAAGGCAGCTATTCAGAACTTTCCAGGAATGGCCTTATGACTAGAAAGACATTTGCTTTAATCTATTTAGATTCAATGACTTCTCTAAATAATATAAATTTTTTTATTAAGTGTAATTGCTTTACAATGTTATGCTTCTGCTGTACAGTGAAGCAAATCAGTCACATGTATACCTACACGCCCTCCCTCTTGAGCCGGCCTCCCACCCCAACCTCCATCCCACCTCACCCCCATCCCTTCCCTCTAGGTCATCCCAGAGCACCAAGCTGAGCTCCCTGTGCATACAAGCAGCTTCCCATGAGCTACCTATTTTACACATGGGAGTGTATATACGTCAATTCTTAATTACATGTACATTAATAAAAGAATAGAGCTGTGGCAAATCTAGAAATCATTTATATTTTACTATTAAAAAATAATGGGTTGTTGTTAAGAACATGTGCTTTGGAGACACCCAGGCCTGAATTTGAATACTCACTCCCCATTTACTGGCTGAGACACTTGGGGCATTATCCCAAGAGCAGAAAATATCAAGGATTATTCAAAAAGTGTTCAGGTATATTTGTATGTGTCAGTCTTTTAAGAAAACCAACAATGTTCCAGTCGTAAAAACCTTAAAATTGCAGGCTGCCTCTGGTATCTGTCTGCATGGCAATCATCAGCATGTAACATAAATGTATATTTTACATATTTACCTTGCTTGCTCCCTGTCTCCCCTTCCACTTTATCCCTAAAAGTAAAATTTCATTATTTCAGGAATTTATTGTCTGATTTGGTTTACCATTGTATCCTCAGGAACTGCGATAGAACTGGTGCTGAGCATCAGCTGAAGTATTCCGATGGGGGCAGAAGAGGCCGAGGCCTGGCGGTCCTTTCTGCAGTGGCGCTCGGGGAGTCAGTGCTTCAGGCCCACGTAGAGCTCTCCTGCCCTGCAAAAATTTGGTAAGTATCAATTAATCTTTTGCTGTTTAAAATTGCTTAAGTCAGGTTGATTTTTCTGAGATTGGACCATGGTTATAATTTAGTAAAGTGATTATTTAGAAATAGCAGTTCTGTGAAATTCTGAGTATAAAGGCAGAAAGGTGGGGATTACTTTGTTCTTCATTTCAGATCTAAAGAGAACATTGAAAATCTAATGTAACTCTGGCAGATTGGGGAATACACGAGAGCCTAGGGTCTGACTTCAGTGTGTTAAATATAAAGGCCACAAATGAGTAACTATCTGGCAGCTGACAGACAAGCCAAGGAGAGGGGTTGTTGTTTAGTTGCTAAGTTGTGTCTGACTCTTTGTGACCCCATGGACTGTAGCCCACCAGGCTCTTTTCTCCATGGGATTCTCCAGGCATGAATACTGGAATGGGTTGCTATTTCCTTCTCCAAGGGCTTTTCCCCACCCAGGGATCAAACCTGCGTCTTCTGCACTGGAAGGTGGATTCTTTACCACCGAGCCACTAGGGAAACCTAAGGAGATGGGAGGCCAGGATTCTTGAGTGCTTCAAGCCATACCATATAGGGCCATGCATGAGAAAGAGCCTACATGAGATCATCTGTAGGTTCAGGGCTCTCTGAAGGGGAAGTGTGATCTCAAGGGAGATTTACTAAAGAGGCCCAGACCTTGAAGCATTCTCAGTGACTACAGAAGGAGTATTAACCAGCCAAACTGGTACTCTATCCACCTCTTCCATAGAGATGGAGATTTCTGAAGAACCTAAGAAATAATCTGAGAGTTAGCTCTATGTCTGCAGCACACAGGGATTACCATACCAGCTCCTGGTCATGCAAAAGTTGTCTTGTTCTCTTTGCTCCCTTCCTCTTCTGATGGCTGCCAACAAATAGTTGCCTCACCCATTTACTAAATACAGTTTGTGCTTCATCTCTTCCGCATAATAGGCCCCCACATAACAGGGGGACTCAGCTTTTATTACTGAATGGGAATAGACTTTCTGATGGAGCTATACGTGAAGACTCAAGGTAACAAGAGAGTTTATTATTCATAGTGACAAATGTTTATAACTATCTGGAGTTAAGAGATCCCTTTTCTACAATTATTGAACTATACTGAAAGTCAAGTGAGATTTGAGAAGCAAGAAAAAGAAACCTGATTAAGGGAATAGGAGGAGCAAAATATGCAAGAATGGGAGTGACATATGAGATGTAATTAGAGATGTGATTAAAATAGTCATAAAACAATAAAAAAATGTGTGAAAACAGTCTTTTGCAACAGATCTGAAAACCTTAGACACAGGTGACATAGCTGCTTTTCTAAAAATTTAAATTTCTAAAATCATCATAAAAAATTTTTGAAAATAATCAAAAAGTTATTGAGAAGGTTAAAAATCTGCCATTAATAAAAGCCACTAAGACCACAGATTTTCACAGCTGGATTACATCAAATCTTCATAAAAGACAGATAATTCCTATGTTATTTAAGTTACTACAATCCACTGGAAAAAACTGTTAATATGAAACCTTATGAAGTTAGAATATAAAAACAAAAATGTAGCCCAAATTCCTATATAAATACAGATATAGAGATCTTTATAAAATAAGAGATAGA